>JAMKCH010036471.1:0-85788 GCA_023653785.1 Ophioderma brevispina | reverse complement strand
GCATCACAGTGCAATTTAACAAACTCTATTCTCAAAAAAATCTCCCGTCCTGATATTAAATGTTGTGTTTGTATTTTGTTAAAATTTTTTTTATATTTTTTTTTGTCCTTTCATATAGGCAGGTGATGAAACTGGAACTGTCGATGCCTTAATAAATGATTGAATACAAGAGAGGGGGAAGACGGGGATAAAGCGATGGCAGACCAAACTATCTATAGCCACATCTCAGTCAGACCAACTTTAGAGAATGAAAAGGTGGATTTTCAAATTCATGGCTAATTAGATTATCCTGAATAAGAGCTAGCTGTGGCAAGACTTGGTCTCACTAGATGGAGATGGCTTGTATTTTTCATCAGACGCCTGAAGGCACCCAAACATCATTACAGTTAGCAGTTTATTGAGACAGTTGCAATACATACTTCATCATGGAGATGCACCAAGGGGGCAGCTTGCGTTCTTATCTTCGACAAATGCGACCCTTTACCTTTCGACAAGGTATGAGTGGGGTGCAAGATATTGCTTAGCAATCCAGTATTTGCATCGAAGTGGCTGTGTACATCGGATGCTACACTCAACCAAAATATTCATCATGGATGACAATACTTTGAAGGTAGCAGTAGTTGGTTCACCAAAGTAAATGGAGCAAACCAAGAGTACGGATGGGTCAGGTTACATGTGTTGGATGCCCCATAGGTTATAACAAACCATCCGATCGCCAAAATCAGATGTCTATTCTTTTGGTATTGTCGTCTGGGAGATCGTAACGACATATGTCCCTTTCCTTGAATGGAAGGGTGATTATCGGATTATGAGTGCTGTATGTTATGAATAAGACCTTGGCATACCTCTGATTGTCCTGAACCTCTTGCCCGATCTTATGAGGCGGTGTTGGATGCAGAATATAGAAGAGACCTTCAGCGGAAGAGATATGTCACCTGCTAGGGGTTGAACGGTTGGTATATTTCCATAACAGTAACAATGATAATAATTGGTATAAAAATATCATTGTCAGCATAACCATCGGCTTCGAATCATCGGTCCCTAAGTATAAGAATTTTTGGAATTGACACTCCATCTTCACTTTTGACTATCTTTTGCAGAAGAACACAAAGCAGGCATTCTTTCTAGAGGAGATATGGCATTAGACCTGTATAGGCAAGTCCTCTCTACAGGACACAGCCCGATAATCGCCAAAACATTCACCTGGGATCATGGCCAAGCGGTGTAGAAGACTAGCCTTGTCTGCACATGATGGGGGAAAAGTAATACACATTTGTCTCAAGTAAGCAAGTCTGTAAAATTTTTATACTACTAATAGAGAAGCAAACTCAAAACCATGGAATGATCACAGGTATATAGCAACCTAGTTTGAAGACTACTAGCTATTGCACCATAGCAACAATGTTTTGAGTATTGGGTAGTTTAAAAGGGAACCTGTATAGAATAACTTAAACAATATACGCTTCTTCTTTTTATTGGTCCAAACCTGTTAGTTAGAAGCAAACAGCCTGTAGATCACCGTGACCAAACTCCTTGGGAGACAAAGCATTGAAGGCGTCTTGGGTCCCTGATCGATGTTGAAATTTTTTTGACTTGGGCTTGCCGCATTCAATGTTCCTGCATTTTGTGGAAGGGGCAAACAAAGTTTACACGGGGGAAAAATTGAGAATGTCGCACTGAATTAATTGCATGTCAAATTACCGCTGATTCATACGGAATCTAAAAATGTTAGTTTTTGTTATAGATCCGACTTCAAATGATGACGCTAGGGCCAAATGGCCAAAGGTCATGCACTTTCAGTCAAGGTCAAATGTTATACGAAACCGATTTTATGATGTGTCTAATTATATTTTTCGTGTATGACAAATTCAATTTTGCCACTTTTAACAGTACAAATGTTAATCTTGCACCTTGAAACCTGAATGCACGCCATTTTGCATTTCAAGTCAGACCCCTTCCCCTTCCCAAAAATGCCGGAACATTGAAGCGGCGAGCCCAAGTCCAAACCTTCAACATCGATTAGGGAACCCCAAGACACCTTCAAATCTTGGTCCCATATTTTGGTCACGGGATCTACAGGCTGTTCTTTCTACTATGTGGTTCTCACATATGATCCATCCAGAGATGAGTACACCATCCCCTTTGGTGCTGCTTCACGGAATTCTGCAGGTCCTTGTTTGTGCATTGTTGCTCCAGCAATGAGCAGACCAAGATGTTCATTGTCTGTGGGGTGGGGGGTGGTGCTGTTCCACAACCACAGTTGTATCCTGATCTGCTTCCAGGTGCCCCACTTCTGCAAGGAAGACTTAGATGGGTCAATTCTGGTTCTCAATCTGTTGAGGCAATCGCCATTCAGCCATGAGGAGTCAGATTCAGGTGGGAGATGCTCACCCAGGTTCATACCAATGCTGTTACTTTGGTTGATGGCAACTCTTTTCTTTCCCACCAGGCGACTCTCAAGCTCCTTAGAGTACTGTTTCAAGAGGTTGACTTTTGTTTAAGAAACTCTCTTTGGATTAAGGCGATTGGCAGCATGTATCTGTCTAGACATAGGGTGCTTCACATTAGATACTTGGCACTACGCCTTGCATGCTCGCTACGCTACGACGGATGGCTGGTGGAGCAATTCTGCTAGGAGTGTAAGTTAAGTGGTGTTGGACGGAGGCATCCTGGAATAAGCGACAGGAGGCATTTATGCTGGATCAAGCTTCTTGGCAGGGGTTGACCTTTCCCATACAAGGCAAGGATCCTCTGCACTGAGTAGCATAGGGCAAGTTCCGTCGATCTTAGGGTATGTGGGCGAGCACCCCATCTGTGCCATGAGTTTGTTCAAGAATGTTATTGCGTGAACATACTTTACTCTTCGTCTTCTCTTGGGGTCTTATAAAGATTGCGGTCTAAGGTAACTCCACATAGAAAGGGTTCTCACTGGCTCCAGCGGTGTTTCCAGACCAGGTCACTTTAGCTGACGTTGGGCTTCACGGTTGCGAATAGAAGTACACACCTGTGTCTTGGACAGATTTGCACGTAGGTTGTTTTCCTCATATAAGGAGTGATCATCCAAAGCTTTTGGAGAGTCTCTCTCAACAACTGTGAAGTCTGTATGTTGTGTCACTTAATTCCAAGATCGTCTGCATAATAAAACGACAGGTTTCCTGGCCCCCCACCCTAGGTTGGTCGTTGGGTATGATGTGTGAACAGAGAGGTGCAAGCACGCTCCCTAGTGGTAGTCCATTCTTGACCCTACTTCATCAGCTCTTCTTCGCTCCAGCTGAACAAGAACATCTGTTTGCCAGCAATCCTTTGATAAGCTCGGTCAAGCGAACTTCCTTGGTGATTTCCAGAATTTTATGGAGTAAGGTTCAGAAATGACTTAAAATGAAAACCAAAAGGCAATTGCATAGCCTATATTTCATAGAAACATAGGCTGAATTTCGTATTCCTTAGCGAAATGAGAAATTCACACTTTTGTCCTATGGAATATTTTGATATAAAGGCTACATCAGTGCCAAACTCAGAATTTTCATATTGTTTTGGGACCCTGTTATTTGAAATATCTCGTTACACCTTTAAGCCAGACCCAGGGCACCATGTGGAGGATGGAGGAGGCGACATGCATTGATGATGTGGTCTGCTGTCTGTCTGTTCAGCCTGGCTCTGTTATGAAATTCTTCAGAGGTGAGCTTGACAGCTTCCATTGCTGCTTCCATTCATTACCAGTTTAGTGTGATGTTGTTTCCTTGTTTTGTGAATATTTGATCAAACCGTGCGCCTCTCCGACAAAAGGGTGCCTTGACTTAAGACTTGAGGTGTACGGATATCTCTTGTGATGGTATAATGAAGGGAGGTGGCTTGGGTCCAGTGCTCATCAAGTCAGACCCATGGAGTGAGATTTCCTCCTCAGGTCAGCTGGTGGGAATTCCTGCAAGAACTTGGAGCTGGTCTACAGGTGTTGATTGGAGGCAGCCAGTAATGGTTCAAAAGGTGTGCGTGGGCACTCCTGCTCCAGACAGGTGCACAGTATTCTGCAGGGGCAGAAACCAAAGCCAAAGTTGCAGTGCGCAGGGTAGTAGTACGTTTCGCCTCCATATTATGTAGATGACAAGCTACAGATACTGTTTTCCCTTTGCTAAGGTGGCAGTTTTCAGGTATGTTGACAAGATGCCCATGTCCTTGCTGAGGACTCTCTCAATAGTTGTCCACTGATTGCCTGTAATCAAAATGGCCAGGTCGTCTGCATTGAGTACTTAATGAAATCTCAGGGAGGTCGTAGATGCAAATAATGAAAAGCAGAGGGGCCACCGGCCACCACAGATCCCTGTGGGACTTCATTAGTGAGACGATAGGGTATGCCTTGCTGGCCATCCCTTACCTTCAAGATAAAGCTCCAGTCTGATATCAGGTTAGGCTGAAGCAGACCATGTTTCTATCTGGATCAGTCGAAGCATTTAACAGTGAGGCCCCGTGCCACACGTGTCATAGGCAGCCGCGAAATCAACAAGCCTTCTGTTGTTTCTCAAAGATGCCTGATGTCCCTGATTATGAAGTCAACCTGATCCATGAGACCTGCTCTGTCGAAACCTGCCTGAGGGGGCTCACAAAAAAATGGATTACGGTGTACGACACTTTCAAACCCAAGGCATTCGGTGACAGTAGACATGCAACAAATAAGGAGTCTTTGGGTGAGAGACGCCAACTTGCCCCTAAATAGGGGTTATTTGAGTGACAAATTGGCTTGATTTTGTTCCGTCCACTGAAATCGAAGCGACCTTATGGCAGCATATCTGTGTGTGTGTAATAATAATAATAATTAAACTATTCTAATTGAATTACTTGGCAAATACAGAAACGGAAAAAAATAAATATCACAATACATTCCAAAAATTGTCAATGCAAAGAAGTAATTCTGGATAGAGAATGGTTGCAAAAACCCGATCACACGGTGCTTTCATATCCAAAGAAAAACAAAGATACATGCGCAGAGAACCAAGTTCAGAACTGATTCATTAAACAAAGAATAGTCAAGGCAAATGTATGCACAGTGGAAAGTCAATGATACACTGACTGAAAAAGCAACAATTAACCCTGTCCATCATTCAGCAGTAATTTAGTAAATTAAAAAGTGTGAATTACAGTCTGCTTTTAAAGTTTTATAAATATTATTGATAAACACCAACGCAAATCAGATGGGATTCAATTCCAAGACGTGGAAGTAAATAAACATGAATTGAAGAACGAAGAAGTCCTTGGCAGATGGTGCAAGTCCTAGTACTCTGCCAATTTGCTATGTGATTAAAGAATCAAAATCAGCAGGGGTCAAATCATTCAAAATCTTAAAACCCAGAACAAGCCGTTGAATTTTGAAAGCATCTTCAAGCCTGACTAGATTCAAATCAAGAATTCTGCTCTAGTAATAGTCATGCAGAATGTTGAAAGTATTGTGCATTTTGGATTGAAAAGTACCAATTTTGGGCACAGAGGTAGCTATTGAATGCTAAACAAATCTGGTCTAGGTGCCAAATTAATTTCCTTCCAATTGGCCGCCATTTTCAAAATGGCCGCCACCGCATAAAAAGCGCATTAATATATATGGTTTCAAACTAATTTAAACTTTATTATATAGGTCCCATATAAGACTTGGTATTAACTTTTTAAATCACTATTTTTGTTATTTCACCAAAATCGTAGTTTAATTCAAATGGCGGTCCACACATTGAGCCTAAATTCAAGATGGTTTGCGCGCACAGTAAAAGCCTGCTTATTTTTAGTTAAAAGTGCAAACTATGGGTTTCATTGATTTTCTAAAACTTTGGGCCTTCAACATATGTTGTTGTAAAATTGCCACTGTACATGATATCAAAAATGGCGCCATTATGTCAAAATGGGCTATTCCAATATTCAAAATGGGCAGCCACTGTAATTTGATGGTTAGAGGAGTTTGATTTTATATGTGTCATGGTAAAACTGAATAAGATTTAATCACGTTAGTAAAACATTATATGTGTGTGTGTAATCTGGTATGGTTAAACATTTTACATTAGTTGTATGTGTGTATTACATAAACAAGAGGCGTTATGTTCAAAATGGCGGGCCATATGCAATTTAATAACTGCCTTAAATGTACTGGCTGAACTTCTTTGTTAAGTTGTACCTCACAAGTTTACTTCCATTACCAGTAACGTTTATATGCTGTCTTGTACTTTCAAGGGTAATTTCTAAGAATTTTTGTCATATTCAAAATAGCTGACTATATCATTTTGTTCCAGGAAAGACTCGAGTATATTTAATTCATGTTTACAATGGACCAAATATAACCAGAAAATGGATGTGATCATGTCAGGCATTACTGTTAAAAATTACCAAAGTATGTTGGATTGTTTCAGTCATTATGTACTCATTCATTCTGTTATTTCTTTTAACTTGTAGAACCTCCATTATTACAGTGTGTATGTATGTCTTTCCCTTATAGTTTTAGTGGGTGATGGTGTAATAATCAGGATTACTAGACAATCTAACTATATATCTCCATGCATACATAAAGAAGAATATAGAGGCTTCTACTGAATGCAAGCCGATGCAACCAAAGGGACATTGTGGACTGGGGACACAGAAGCTTGGTGTTGTTTTTTCTGTAGCCTATTCAACCAGGTCCAACCTCACTGAACTCTTGCTAGCATTTGGGTATTGGAAAGAATTGCCCAGAACGCGTTGTCTCTTCTGATGTTTCACACCTTCACCGCTTGCAAAGAGGAAAGAAGACCGCACAGGGGGAAGCAAGCAAAATCATTCCCTGATTTGTTGCTAGAAAAAATTGATTTGCAACCTTGGAAGAAAATCCTCCTTCAGAAGATGATTAGCTCCTTGAAATGACTTGAAATGACAACATTGAAATATTTGTTGTCCTCATGTACGGCAGGGACCAGAACAGCTTCTGTGAGAGTGTTGATGATGCTCTAGAGAGTTATTTGCTCATAAATGGAGATCCATTTAGTTCATTCACCAAACCTCAGATGAACTGTATCAACACTCAAACAGAGCAGCATATCGGGCAGGACATGCTGGGGGGCAAGCCTTGCTGCGAGCTCCGGAGCTACCAGATCCAGCTGACTGGGGTTGGGGAAAATTGCAGCTTCACAGTTGTGTGAACCTGTATGGACAACCTTACCAGATGCATCAAAAGAATGTCAAAAATGCTGCTGTGAAGTGTGCTGTAACGTAAAAGAGCCCGATCGTCCCTTGGTGGATGAAAGTGTGTCAGGATTCTATATCGTATCCAATCACAGTGGTTCTCAAGTATTATCCAGCCCCAGAGGTGCCATGCTACAATGTCTGGCTGCTTCCTTGTCTGTGCATCGTTGCACCACATTGGGCAGACCAAGAGATTTCCCACGTTCGTGCGTGCGGTTCTACAATTACAGGTATATCCCGACTGCTTACAGGTAGCAAACTTCTGCAAGGAACCCTTGGATCGTCCGATTCTGGTTCTCAATCTGTTGAGGACATCGCCATCAACCCATGAGGAGTCAACTCCAGGTGGAAGATGCTCAGCAGGTTCAATAACAATAGATGATACTTAGTAGATTTACCAAAATCTTTCTTCCCACAAGGCGACTTCTTAAAATCCTTTCAAGGGGTTAGACTCCTTTTAAGAAAACTCTCTCTGGATTTACGGCAGTTAGTTTTTAGCAGCTGGTTTTGGTCTGAAAACAGAGTGCTTCACATTAGATACTTGGCATCTACGCTCTTACATGCTCGCTACGCTACGAAGATGTTGGTTGAGCAATTCCTGCCTAGGATTTATAAGTTGTCCGTTGGAGTGAGACGAAGAGGGACATCCTGTGATAAGCCGGTAGGTGGCATTTAATGCTGGAATCAAGCTTTGTTGGACATGGTGACCTTACAATTACAGGGCAAGCATACTCGCAACATAAGTAGACAGGACTATAGTGCCGTCGATCTTAGGGTTATGTGGGCGAGCACCCCATCTTGTGCCAGTGAGTTGGTTCAAAAGATGTTATTGTGTGAACATACTTTACTCTTCGTCCTCTTGACGTGGGTCTTATAAGAGAGAGTGCGCGGGTCCAAGGTAGCTCCTAGGTAGACAGAATTATCACAGTGTTCCAGGGTGTTCCAGACAGTTACTTTAAGCTGACGTTTTGCTTGCACGGTTGCGTAGATGGAAAGCACCACCTGTGTCTTTAAAGGGATTTTGCACGTTTGTGTTTTTCCTCATAATAGGGATTGAGTTCATCCAAAATTTTGGAGGGGGGGCGGGAGGGAGACTCAACTGGGAGTGATATTTATCTATAGCCTTGGGATTAGAGGGAATTCTTTCCCAGGCTTTAGAAGTGTCCCAGGCTTTAGATGTTGTCAAGGCCTATGCTTTTCTGGTTGAAGTTTAGTAATTGGCACGGTTTCCAGTTGTCCATGTTGAAGGGCGAATGAAACAAGGGTCGCCACTTTACCTCTTCGGTACGGTCTAGTTTAATTTTGGGCCTTCGTTGCTTGCGCATTGCCATTTAAAAAGCAGGTTGATGGGCAACTTGGATTGGGTTTGTAACATTTGGCTGCTTGTGGAGGTTTGTTGGATAAACCTTCGGAACTCGAAGCTTTCGGATGGAGACCATGCTTTCATGCTCGTATGGTCAATCGGTGGATTTATGAAGGTGTGGTTGCCAGGTTTGATCCATTCCTCTGACACTTCCTCAACCTCTAGCAGTTTTAGCTGAGAAAGGATCAGCTTCAAAAACATGGTGGACTACCTTAAGATATCCTTAGCACATTCTTTGAAAGGCTGGTTATTTCCGTCCTACAGCCTTTGAGTATGAATCCCCGGGCACAGTCTCTATTGACTAGTGGGCAAATTTGTCAGAGTTATGGGGTTTGGGCAACCCCTCTTCACGTTCTGATCCAGGTATCCAGTTCCTTGCAAGTCTGCTTTTTCATGTAGTTAGGAAGCGCAAGTTAAAAGCCACTTGTTTGGTCTACTGCAGCATTGACTTGTAGTGATTAGTGGATTAGGATTCAGACAATCTTGCTGCTACCAAGGGTTTAGAGATGTTTTTTGCCAACAATAGTAGATCAGGTGACAAACCTCTCTTCCAATGGGCATTATACTAATGGCGGCAGATAGGGTCGTGAAGGTGATGATGTAGATGTGTTTGTATAACCATTCTTCTCAGCTTAGTCCGTTCTTATATTGGCTTCATTGGTAGCCCCATTGTTAATGGTGTTGGAAATCGCCAATGAAGAATGAAGGGTTTGGTGGAATTCCCAAAATTGAATTGAGGGTGCTTGGAAACTACTGATGGAAGATTGATAGACTGATAGAGTAACTTTGTAGAGTGAGCTCAATGGTGAGCAATTCGATGTTGTCAGCGATTTGCGGTGTTGCTTCTACAACGGGCCTGTTTTCGCATATATGCACTTCAAAACTGTCAATGTGGTCTCACGATGACAAGGACCATCCCGGTATGGTGTGGTGCTGACTATAGTTCCTCTGTGGGTTTCAGGAAGACGCTGGACATCGGCATTGGAGATTGTTAAATGTCAGCAATGATGTTACTTTTTGATTAGAAAAAAACCATTACACATTCAAATGACGCTAAGTCAAGATAGACTTACAAAAGGCAACTTCCTGTCCAGCGTAGAAACAATATACTCTCTGCCAAATGTCAATGTTTAAAGTAAGGGCACATGGATCCATTTCAGTCCCTATAGTTGCGATATTACTATAGTCTAGGACTAACCAAAGCATCTTAACAATTGTGGGAAATTTATGGTGGAATTTAGTGAGACCTTTGCTACGCCTTTTATTAAGGCTACCAATGTACTTTCTGTAGAGTCAACTCATCTTTGGGGTTGGTGGCAATTTGGCTTCATTTTGAGATTCGCCGCGTAGAAGTGCCACGACTAGGATTCCTTGCCCCAGCAATCAGTCCAAACCCACCCCCCCCCCAAAATCACAAGGCGCAGACAGAGCATGGAGAATTCAAACTTTTCATGTGTAACACTGTGTCCTGTGCCTGCGATTTGTTTTGGACCGATTGATGGGGCACGCTCGTTACGTGGCACACTTCTACAGCGAATTCTCCCCCCACTGGATGTACACTTTACAAGCTGTGTCTAACCACAGAGCTAACACGACAAATTCACATGGGGTGGTATGTTATTTTGAAACGGTATGAGATTGTATTCACGTAGCAAGAGGAATCATACGGCATGTAAGTAGGGCCATCGAGTTTGGCAAGCCATAATGGCCCCAAAATTATACTGAAGAAGCAATTTAAGAAAAGGCCTTAATTGGTTTCTTCTTACGTGATGTGAATTCCTCCAAATGGGGCCTATATCAAGATCAAGAAAAAATCATTTCTTGATAATCAAGGATAAGCTAAGTGACAAATTAGCCGCCATTTGGATTTTCGCCGCAATTTTGGTGCAAATCTTATTTGGTTTGTATTCGTAAGTGATGTGAATTTTTAATGCCATTGTTCAATAACAGCGAAGGGAATCATTAATAAAAAAGATCAAGAAAAACATTTCTGATAATCAAGGGTTTTTTTAAAACCCCCCGTTTCAGTGACAAATCCGGCCCGCCCATTTGGATTTTCTGCCATTTTTGGATCCAATTTGCTTATGGAAACTTACCAGTGGAGTGCCCAATCAGGGTAGTTCTGTTCTAAAATGGCACGAAACACAATCAAATGCGTACTTGGATCATTAAACATATGAAAGAACGTAAAAAAAACATGGAATTTTAACATGGCGGCCATTTGAATTTGGTGGCTTTGGAAGGAAATTAATTTGGCTCCTAGACCAGATTTATTTATCATATCAAAGCTACATCTATGCCAATTTGGTACTTTTCACCCCAAAATGCACAATTAGTTGAATCTTGCACCATTGCATGACTATTTAGTCCTTAAGCCATCAGGAAATTTTAGCCAAATTGGTATCCTGAAAGGTCACAAAACGATACTTATAATTCAGCCTCAGTACAACGATCCTCTACACAAAAATGTTGAAGCATTTCTTTTCTGGAATATAGCTATACAGTAGGGGACAATCAAGGATTACACAGGGGTCAATTTCGAAATGATCGTCATGTTGAAAAAAACAAATTTTTTTATGCACACTCAATTGTCCCCCATAAGGATTTCCAAAAAGGTATAGCTTGTATTATTACACCTCATGGAATATTCATGAACATAATCAATTTTATTTCATTGGCTGATTCCTATTAACTGCGAGCTATTTCCCTAGGAAATAGATTGAACTGTTTCCCTACCTCGTCCCCAGAGTCCAGTGAGGTGGTAATAAAACAATACTACATGGTTTCTATCTGGAAAATGGCACACTATTTTCCCCTGTATGGCTACGGGCCTATTACCCCTCACCCTCGGTTCGGGGTGATAGGCCCGTAGCCCGTACTTCGGAAAATAGTGTGCCCTTTTCCCTCTAACCATGGAGTATTTGTATACTAACTACAACCCAAAGTTTTGGAGTTAAGTTAACACAGCAAAAACAGTCAAAAAGTTTAAATTTCAGTTGCACATGGGTCAATTTTAAGTTGCTCCAATTTGGTTAAAAGTGGGTGCAAATGTTGATGGACCTCATAGGATTAAAATAAGAATAGTTTTGAGTGTTTTCAATGCTTACTTACCACAATGGCCGTAACCTTTATTTCCCCCCCTACATTGGTAACTACGCATTTTAGAATGATCAAAACTATTCCTTATTTTAATCCTATGAGCTCCACCAATATAATGCACATCTTTATCCAAATCAGAGCAACTTTGAATTTGACCCCCTTACAACTGAAACTGACCCTTTTTATTGATATTGCTGTTTTTAGCCTATAACTCCAAAACTTAAGGATGTAGTTAGTAACAAACTATACCTTTTGGAATCCTTTAATGATCAGACAAATAATGTGGTATACTTTTCAACATGATTGAAACCATTTCAAAAATTTCCCCCGTGTAAACCTTGGTTTATACCCCTACCTTGCCTATAGCTACCATTCCAGAAATGCTCATCATGCATTTTTGTGATAGGCCATGGTATACTTATGCTGCATAATAAGTGTCGTTTTGTCCCCTTTCATGATACCGAGAATTTGATCGGCTCATGAACTGATATTCAGCATGAATCATTTCACGGACTGACTTTTGTCGATATTGTCGCGAATTATCACCAGAATTGTCGCCAATTATCACCAGGATCATATCGACCTTAATATTATGACTACAAATAGGTCTTACTCAGCGGGCTGTTTCTCCTCCAACTATAGTACTCTATTATTTGTCCAAGCCAAATTGACATACCGCAAAATGATTGATCTCTTTGGATAAATCCATTGCAAGAATGGATTTTTAAAGAATTTCCATTACAAGAACTTTTAGACTTGGTCAGAATATGTTATGACCTCTATATAATGTCTAATACGAGTGCAATGCGTCTGTAAAGGGTTATAACATTATTGTAAACAAGCTATAACAACAAACTGTCGAACTTCATGTTGTAAGATTCTCAAAACTGACGGAAATTACCAACTTTTTCTAAAATTGAAATAGTTTAAGAAATAAGCGCGCAAGATAAATATATTAAAATGAAATAACTTGAGAAATAAGCACACAGGATACACATTTAGGAATGAAAGAGTTTGAAAAACAGGCGCACAAAATTCATATTTAGCAGTAAAATATCTGGGATAATATATTTAGCTATATATATAAGAAAAAAGAAGTCATTGACCTTAAGCTGCAAATATAGAAACCTTTATGAAATCAATATCTCATTACAACCGCATTATCCGCATTAACGGATAACTGTATTGTTTGAGTTATTAATCAGTGTTTCAATATGTTCTGAAATAATTAAATAAAGCACGTCTAGATATCGTCCTGAAGACTATGCTAAGGCCAGGTCGATCGAATGCCTTCGGGAAAGCAGTGATTGACATAGTCTAAATCTTTCATTTTGCACTAGCATGTTGTTGCGGTTGCCGCTGTCAGAATATTGATGCAGACGTCAAATTCAAGTTTAAGCTGCCCATAAATTTAAAATCCGGTCTGCGTTTTATTTTTTTCCAGAAACATTGTGAAACATTGTCTTATTAATCAACAAAGAATGTCAAGTATTGGTGAGCAAATTTTATCGTCAGTTTGCAGTAACCCCAACAAACACAATTAATATTTTTCAAATGTTACACCAAAAAAATGCCGGGCCGGTTATCCGACAGATTTTCAACATTTCAAATAATACATTGTTACTCATAAAGTTGGAATATTTTTTTTCAGACCAATCTTAAAACGTATTTCTATTTGAACGCCTCAGTAATCATATTAGAGTAGGTGAATGATTACATAATGAGTCCCCACTACCCAGGTGAAGTGAATCCATGCATGTCTGTTGTACTTTAGGTATTGATAATCCATAAAATTGATGGAAGTACTTGCCAAACCCCCTTAATGCTCTTCAACTTGGGTTTCAAGGTTATACAGGGGTCAAAATTTTAAAATGTACCGATTGTGATGAAAAGTACACCATGATGTTTGTCTGGTTACAAGGATTCCAAGAAGGTATAGTTTACACTATCTATGGCTTATAGTTTCGGAGTTATGGGGTAAAAACTGTAAAAATATTGAAAAAGTCAATTTTGGTGTGTACATGGGTCAAAAGTTAAAAGTTGCTTTGATTCAGGTAATATGTTGTGCAAATTGTTTCCCAAGCTTAAAGGATTGAAATAAGGAATAGTTTGCCTTATCTGCTATGCTTAGTTTTCATGTTATTTAACAAAATAGGTCACAGGTCAATAGAATCCAATAATTGCCAATAGCCGTTGACTTTATTAGCCATTTTGGTTAATAACCAAACACTTAAGATAGTCAAAACTATTCCCATATTTCATTCTATGAGCTGAACCAACAACTTGAATCACGTTTTACAAAAAAAGGAGCAACTTTTAATTTTTGACCCCTGTACAAACCAAAATTGACTTTTTTAACCCCAAATTCTAAAACTATAAGCCATAGGTAGTATAAACTATACCTTTTTGGAATCCTTGTAACCAAAGCTTTGGAGAGTCTCTCTTCAACAACTGTGAAGTATGCATCTTGTACGCTATTTCCAAGATCGTCTGCATAAATGAACCGACAGGTTCCTGCACTCCCTAGGTGTGTCGTTGGTATAGATGTTGAATAACAGGAGAGGTGCAAGCACGCTCCCTTGTGGTATTCCATTCTTGAGCCTACGCATCGGCTTTCGTGCTCCCTCCGAACAACGAACATCCTGTTTGCCCATCAATTCTTTGATAAGCTCCGCCAAGCGGGTGTCCTTGGTGACTTCAGAATCTTATGGAGTATTAGGCATCTGTGATTACAGTATCGTAGGGCTGCTGATAGATGACGAACACAACTCCGGTTACATACCCTTCTCAAACCATCCTCATATGTTGAGTTAAGTTTAGTACTTGCCTTGTTGTTGATTTGCCTGGCCGGAAACCTGTTTGTTCTGGTATAGCTGTTCGATCTATCACAGTGGCGATACGATTGAGCAGAGAGACATTCAAAGAGCTTCTAGGTATGCTGAGGAGTGATATTGGTCTATAGCTCGAGGGATTGGGGATTGGATGGATCTCTTCCAGGCTTTAGGAGTGACATAACATGTTGCTTTCCTCCAGATCTTTGGGAACTGTGGGAAATAAATGCAAGCAATTGTAGAGCTCAAGAAGCATTCCTTTGCTACTGGCTCGGCCCGAAATTTTCAGTGCTCATTGAGATTTTTTAATGGCCTGCTGCTTTTCCTGATCGAAGTTTAGCAATACCGGATTCCATTTCGTCCCTATTGAAGGGGCTAGTGAAACGCAGGGTCGCCACTAAATCTCTTACGGTCTATATAGTTTGATCTTCTTGGGTTTCTTACTGCACTTGCCATTTAGAAGGCAGTTGGTGGGCAACTTGGTTTGATGTGACATTTGGCTGCTGTGGAGGTTTCTGTTGGATACCTTCGAACTTGCGGATGGTAGCCAATGCTTTCTTGCTGATTATGGTTCTATCTGGGTGGATTCAATTATGCCAGATTTTGATCTTTTCCTGGGATATCCCTCCGAAACTTCCTCACCTTTAGTAGGTGTTCAACCGAAAATCCAGCTCAAAATGGTGATATACTCTGAAATTCTCTAGCACATTCTTTGGAAAGGCCTGATATCTATTCCTTCCTACATCCTCTTGGGTAGAATCTTCGGGCAGTCTGTTCATTATATTTAGGGCAAATTTGTCATAGTTATGGAGTTTTTTGGAGCACTCCTCTTCACGTTCTGATCCAGTCATCGGTGAATCGTTTGTAAGGCACTTTGCTTTTGGTCTTATCTTGCAGCGTTGACTTGGATACCGGTTGGTCGATGTTGAGTTAGAGGAAGAGGATCCAGAACAATCTTGCTACACAAGTTAGAGATGTTTTTGCTAAAACAATAGCTAGATCGGTTGCAACCTCTCCTCCAACGGGCGCTATAATGATGGTGGACAGCCTTAAGGTCGTGAAGGAGAACGTAGAATGTGGACTTCCTAATCCATTCGTTCGTCGACACTGTTCGTCTTTGTTAGTTTCATTGTAGCCGCATTGGGTACTATGGCTGTTGAAATCGCCAATAAAGAAGTGAGGTTTTGGTGGAATTCCCAAGGCGGAGTTGAGGGTACTTGAAGTCTACTGCATGGATGTTTGTAGACGGATTAACTATGACAGAGCTGAGATCAATGATGACGGGTTCCTGCAGACATAGGCCCTCGGATTGGAGATTGTTACACATATTTTATGATGTGTACTTTCTGTTACTTTTCCGCTACAAGTTCAATGATGCGAAGTCAGGGCAGACCTTAGAAAAGGCCTGCGCTGAGGGTTAGTCATGATATGGGTATTACATAAGAATGATGTTAAGAGAAAAAAACAGTGTTTGGTGTTGTAGAGTTAGTTCACTGGCTGCAGTTACTAACAGGGGGACCACAAGACGGTTCTTCTCTACCTTCTCCCCCAGTGGCCGCTTGAAGTGAGCGCTTTCTTGAGGCAGAGGGGTGATACCATGGCCTGCTTGCTGTCCTGATTTGAACCCTATCGAACATGCTGGGATGCCTATGCCGAGCCATCATTTGCAGGGACATATTCCCTCGAAAAACACTACAGGATTTTGCTCAGTCTCTGACAGATCATTGGGGACGCTCCAAACACCCTTGCCATCATAACAACCTTGTGGAATTTCCACGCGACGTCCTTGGCCACTGGGGTCGCCATCACTCGTATATACTACAATCAGTACTACTTGGAACATTGTTTTCGATGTGGAAATTCACCCAAAAATGTGTATATGTAAAATGACTAATGTGAAAAACTTAAAAAAAATCCGTAAATCCTTAAATCGGCTGTTCAAATACCCCTTTTTTTTCCTTTCAACTAGACACAGTTTCATAAAGGGTTTAATTGTTTAATTGGTGGACTATTCATGGTGATGTTGGGAAGAGACTGATCATTCAAGTACTGTGGCGATATACACCCTAAATATTATAAAGAACTCACACTATAGAATCATTCCATAAAAAGTGTAAAAATATTTTACTATCCAACTTAATGAGCTACAGTGTACGTCTGATACTTTTCTTTGGGGTGGTTACACTTCTTTAAATGGTTCTATACCATTTGCGATATAAATGTTTTTCTAAAACATTCTATCACCATCAATTTTTGAGTTGGGTGTTTTGAACAATTACTTTCTCATGTCGTACGTGGTTTTGTACCCCACAATACCCTTAAAAAATGAGAAAAGTCTAAGGAACTTCGGGGTATGCTCTCTGGAAAAAGCTAAGCCTCATTTCAATGACCATTTTGGACTAAATGAAGAAACCGACGATGTTCCATAGCTACCCTTTGTTATGGAGCTTGTAAGTACGTGCCCGAGATAGACCTTTTGTCCTTCACAAGCTACATAGAGGTTACCGATGGCAGTCCCTTTAAATACATACCCAATACCTATTGCTCTTCTGCTAAGATTTGGGGATTATATAACGTCTTCACACAAAGCCCACTCTGGAAACAACACAATGGCCCGCATGTTTAATGATAAAGCATGGCCCATGATCGCCCTATATCATGATCAAGTTGTGATATGGTATGCATGTACTAGGTTGTTGTTGTTGGGTTGTATGTTTTGGGCAATTCCTTTTAGGGTTCAGTCCTCCGAACAATAAAAATGCAAAAGAACCAAAACGCCACTCATATAATATATGTTGCTAATTAGTTAGCGAATATCCTTGCAAAGAGGCATTGTGTTTCTTGAGGGTAAAGGATTCATATTGGAATTCCAATTGCCCATGGGTGAAGCCTGTATTAAAATTTTAAGAAAGCGACTTTTTTGGAATTTATGTACGGGTGAATTTATGTAAAGTGGAATTTTTTGAACCTCCAAGGTAACTTTGATATGTAGCTTTATAATGCGGACGTTTCAAATTCATCCGCTCACATGAAAACTATAGAGTGCGTCCTTCATTCCTCATGGCGGATGTGTCCTTTGTTTTTCTCATCATGTTGCCTGATATACACGTCAATGTATTCCTAATCACCGAATAGGTAAGCAC
This sequence comes from Ophioderma brevispina, assembly GCA_023653785.1. Taxonomy (NCBI): domain Eukaryota; kingdom Metazoa; phylum Echinodermata; class Ophiuroidea; order Amphilepidida; family Ophiodermatidae; genus Ophioderma; species Ophioderma brevispina. The sequence goes on along the minus strand of JAMKCH010036471.1, from coordinate 68,164 downwards.
AGACCGCATATAGTCCTTTGGGTAGGGAGGCCCATATGACCTTTCAAACGTCTGCAACATTGTTTTGATGGTTTTCTAATTGATGTGGGAATTTGTGTATTTTATGTATAAATATATTGTGAATATTGTAATTATCTCAGCTTTTAGGCTGCAATGCCAATATGTAAAATACACCGTGGGATGATAAATTATGAAAATAATATAAATCAACATTCCCAAATTGGTTATCAACAGCTCCATTTACTGCATGAATGACAGGCATTGACAACTAAATCATAATGTACATGTAACATGCCTCTACACAATACATCACATCTGTTAAGAAGATTAGAAAACCAACTATAACAACAGTTATGAACATGATGGAAAGTATCAACATTATAACGATATGGTATTTATTATCGCTTTTGCACAACTCCAAAATGCAGCTACATAAATTGCCCAGAATGTCCCAAAATAACCTTTTATATCCAAACTTTTGTGAACGACACAAATGCTTGACGTCTGAAACAGGCTAAGGGATTGGCCGTAGGTGGTCTTTTTTTTCGTGAACAAATAGCTGAAATTTTCCAGGTGAAACCATATGCATGTTGTTTGTTTCTCGCATTCGTAGATGATCTGCCGTGGCAACCAAAGGTCTCATTCTATATAATTTGCCTTCGGCAAATGACCCCTATACAAAGGAGTGGCTATACAACAGTAACTGTATATTAGATGGTGTGCCCTACACAAAAGCATTCTAGAAATATCTGTTTAAACAGATCTATCTCAGGTGCCTGTTTTAGGGACAAGCCATCCCATGCGTGCAACTTAAATACATGAGCTCACCTATAGTAGATTCCAATTGATGGTAGAGTTATGGGCGGAGTTTGGACTTCGTCCATTACTCAAAATAGGGGACAGAAATACCCAGAAAATCTTCGATTTCTTCCTCGCAATACAAAAGAGATCGGATTGAACACTTTGAAAGAAACTGGCCAACTACAAATAAAGTTACGTTGTTCGTCTAATCAATACTGATTGTGCAGTGGTATGGTATGGTATTTGGGAATATTATTTTGGGATATTACCAAACACTAAGCGGGTGATTGCTTTGTATTTGAAATAAATTGAAGCAATTTACAATTCAAAATTGTGTTTGACCAAATACTTTGTATTTTGTACTATATGATGCATAGTGTGTCTACCCCAGAATTAGTTTTAAACACTAACTACCAACAACATCATAAATTTTAGAAGGCTTCAGCCACCTGTGTGTTACAATGCAGAACTTTATCTTCACTATTCATAAAATCAGCTTTCACATGCTTTCACTGAAACTATTGATTGGGACTGTGAATGGCCCAACCGCTCAGGGTTGGCTATCATGGCTATAGTGCACATCATATCACAAATACACGGACTAACGTGTTTATATACTAATCCCCTCAATTCATACCTCCACCTACAAAAAAAGTAGAGGCTATTCCACTATCAACTGGAATCTAGTATAATTGGCTTGATTCTGTTTTATCGTTATTATCATAGCCACATTTCAATAGGAACACATTTTGTGTAAATGACCGGCGCCCAACCTGTTGCTAGCACAAGTTGTATTACCTCTGTTGCATCATCGACCGAGTTGTTAGGGTGTTTTTTTTTCAAAAGCGTTTTGGCCATATCATTGGGTGGCTTTTTGTTTTGCACTATTAATCACCTAATTCTTTCACTTTGTTGATTGAAACCTGCACCATCGTTTTCCTTGATATTTTTACTTTATTTTGGTATGCAACACATGCAACTTGGGATTCCATTGCAAATCCTTTAATAGTCCAGTAATTTTATGAATTTGGCCCAACACAAATTGCAACAGAAACAATTTTGGTGTTAATATACTGTGCAATAGTCCAAAAATAATATATTAAAAGTCTACCAAAATCAACCTAGTGGAACATGTAGAAATAAGGGGGCAACGTTTGTACAGGGGTAAAAAATTAGAATTGTTCGAATTGATTTAAATGATGTACCAATTTATTGGGATACTATTAGATTTAAAAAAAGGTACAGTTTGCCCTATCTACGCGTTATAGTTTCAGAACAATAGGCACATAACAGTTCAAGGTCATCCTGGGGTAAATTCATAGAATGGTCCGATTTTGATCGGACTTGTTGTAAACTGTTAAATTTGTCCCACTAGATAAGTAAATATAATAGATTCTTTGTTTGAACTTTCTATATAAGAATTACAGAGCTATGACTAGTGACCTCCCATAGACCCTGTAGTCCCCAGTCACATTTTGCGTTCCAATTATGCAACGAATATTATAGATGGTGCAACCAGTATATTTTCGGGTTCTGTACCATTAGACGAACAATTTGACACCATTTTACGGATATTTCTGAAAATTTACCCCCATTGTGACCTTGAACCTATTTTGACTCATAACTATTGAACTACAACCTGCAGATAGGGCAAACTATACCTTTTTTAATCCTGGAAATGTAACGAACACCTTGGCATACTTTTCGACGCGTTGTGATACTTTTCATATTTTGACCCCTGTATAAACCTTACCCCCTTAAAAATATATGTTCCACTCCTTTGATTTTAGTAGACTTTTGATATGTTGTTTTTAAAGGTATTCTCAATACAATTCTGTTGGAATTGCTTCCATTGCAATCCTTTTAATAGTCTCCAGTATTTTACGATTTGGCCCAACACAATTGCAACATAAACATTTTGGGTTTAATATACTGTGCAAATGTCCAAAATAATATTTAAAGTTAACCAAAATCAACCTAGGTGGAACATGTAGAAATAAGGGGGCAACGTTTTTGTACCGGGGTAAAAATTAGAATTGTTCGAATTGATTTTAAATATGTAACCAATTTATTGGGATAAACTATTAGGTTTAAAAAGTACAGGTTGCCCTATCTATACGCGTTAATAGTTTCCAGAACAATAGGCACATAACAGTTCCAAGGTCATCCTGGGGTAATTCATAGAATGGTCCGATTTGAATCGGACTGGTTGTAACTGTTAAATTTGTCCCACTAGATCAGTAAATATAATAGATTCTTTGTTTGACCTTTCTATATAGAATTACAGAGCTATGACTAGTGACCTCCCATAGACCCTGTAGTCCAAAAATGAAAACATAAGACATTCACATTTTGCGTTCCAAATTATGCAACGAATATTTAGATGGTTGCAACCAGTATATTTTCGGGTTCCTGTACCATTAGACCGAACAATTTGACACATTTTAAACGGATATGTCTGACAATTTTTACCCCCTTGTTACCTTGCAAACCTATTTTGACTCATAACTATTGAACACAACTGCAGATAGGGCAAACTATACCTTTTTTTAATTAATAATCCTGGAAATGTAACGTACACGTTGGCATACTTTTCGACGGCGTTGATACTTTTTCATATTTTGACCACTGTATAAACCTTAAACCTACCCCCCTTAAAATATATGTTCCATGCCTTTGATTTTAGTAACTTTTGATATGTTGTTTTTAAAGGTTTCTCATACAATCTGTTGGAATTGATTCTGTTGCATTAGTGTTTGGGTTAAGGCAGTATTCATTTTATTTTAACTGGCCTATAATTACTTAGTCATCAATCAGCCACCATCCGTTTGAATCATAACTCAAACGAATCGAATTTTTCCCGTCCATTGACGTTCATGATACATTTAAAATGTTACCTAAAATGATCAAAGGGGAAAGTGTGATCAATTTCTTCAAAGGACCACAATTCAAACAATACCGATGGTCCATTGACCTCTAGCATCATTTAACAGATAACAATATACCCACCGAACAGCCGGAACTGCCTTGAGCAAATGTTAGCCCCCTCTGTTTCTCTTTCATAACCTTCACTTAAGTGAGAGCTAGTCCATACAGCAGCGGAATGCACATATAGCTGATGAAAAATATTTCCTTGGCACCAAACTAGCTGAACAACATTTTTGGGATGGTTAGTAGGTTTCTTCAACATGAGCGGCGACTTTGTCGGCTCTAAATTACGACCAAATAGACCAGTCAAATTAGGATCAATGATGCCTTAACCCAAAACTAATTAACAATCATTTTCTCCAAAATTGCATTGAGAATACCTTTAAGTATCAAAAGTGTACCATCAAGTCAAATAGGTTCAAGGCTAAAATTTCAGATATATCCGTTCGTAATGAAAATGGTGTCTTGGTTGCACCATGGAATGCAAAATGTGAGTGGGTCTACAGGGTCTAGGAGATGTCAATATAGTCGTAACTCTGTAATTCTTATATAGAACGGTCAAACAACGAATATATTTACATTTATTTATCTAGTGTGACACAATGAACAATTTACAACCAATTCTATAAAAAACAAATCGGACCATTCTGTAAATTTTACCCCTGGATGACCTTGAACTGTTTTGTTCCTATTGTATCAAAAGTATAGCTCATAGATAAGGCACACTATACTTTTTTTAACCTTAGGAGTAGCCCAATAAATTGGTATATCGTTTTAATCAATTCGAACAATTCTAATTTTTTTACCCCTGTACAAATGTTTTCCCCTTGTTTTTACGTGTTCCTCTAGGTTGATTTTGGTAAACTTCTGAAACTTTGATATGTTATTTTGGACAATTTCACAGTATATTAACACCAAAATTATTTCTTTGCAATTTGTTTTGGGTCAAATCATGAAATTATTGAACTAAAAGCAGAGTAGAAACGTTAAAGTATTGCAGTGATATGTGGCTATCTTGAACTGTTCTAATGTACAGTGCTTTTGGGAACGAACGTAATGTATACTTCGTCTCACGTGTTCTTTCTTAAGGGGACAGTACACCATAAAATAAAAAATCTACATTTTGCATCCTATTTTGATCCCATGTTAGGTCATTAGTACCTGGGTGAAGAATATTCGAAAAATAAAAGGTCAAGGTCAAAGGTCACATCATTCGCATAATAATGGGCGGCCATCTTGGATTTGGGGGTACATGTAAATCCCGGGGGTTTTCTCCGTAACCAAATGTAGTAGGGGGTTGAAATTTTGATATGGTGTTCTACTATAGATACTGCAGTGCGCTATAGAGCCCTTTTTTGAGATTTTATAATGCATCAAATGTCAATTTTGTGTAATATTTATCATATGTTTGGAGAGTTTTGAATTGTAAATATTATTTTTTTCAATAATAAGGTACAAATGTCACAAAAGGGCTCTGTAGCGCACTAAAGAAAATGTTTGATTTATAAAACACTGATGAAACGTTTGAGCTTTCTGGCACTTCCGTTGCTGGAGAAAAACCCCGGGAAGGGGTAAAACAGCGCATTCAGGATATCGCTTTTATGGTCTACAAACACATAATTTGCATATTATGCGAATTATTTTATATATAAATGCAATTTTGAGAGCAGATTTAGAAAGTACATGAATTTTTTCAAAAAAATGATACCACTTGCAGACTTTAGCTATGTTCCATTAAGAAGTTACGGAATTTTAAAAGAAAAAATGATAAAAATAGCTGGGTGAAAAACAATAAAAAACAAAACAAATTTGCGCACTACATTTCTTTTGTTTTTTATTGTTTTGAGGCAAGCTTTTGAACCAGTCGGCGAACTAGAATTGACGATAACTTTCGAACCGAATGTCCGATTTGAATGGGATAAAAGTATTTTGAAGAGCAAAATGTGCTCTTTAATTTAAGAAATAGTCTTAAATGGCACTTCAAGGTGACTGACTCAGGGTGTACTCTCCCCTTAATCGTTTTGTGGCGTTGTCGATTTGCCGAGGAAATTTTAATTTTTTTAAAGCAACGAAACGTTAATGTTACCAGCATTTTACTTGGGCCTGATATGCTAGTGAAAAAGTATTTGAGGAAAATTGTCATACCGTTTCCTGCAAATAGACGTACAGCGATGGCGTCTCAAAATCTACACTAAACAGCTGATTGCGGTTTTCACCAGTACAGAATAAACAAAGATCAATAATGCTTGTGTTTGAGGTCAAAATGTATTAATCATGGTGCACAATATCGCACTTAAAATCTGGGACATTCACCTGGAAAGGCTTTTTTGATCTCAAGTCGGAATTTTGATACGTACGTATAGAAATTACAGCATCAGATAAAAAGTACTGCCTTGTCTTTAATACACAGAATTCAAGCCAACCACTTGCAGGTTATGTTCGCATATCCATGCCAGTAACAAAAATACAAAAATATGAATTTTGATGATTTTTTTCGATGTTTCGGATTAGCAAATCGCTGCTTATCACCAAAATTGTTTCTTTGCAATTTTTTTGGGTCACATCATAAAAATTATTGGACTAAAAGCAGAGTAGAAACGTTAAAGTATTGCAGTGATATGTGGCTATCTTGAACTGTTGAGCCGATGAAATTTTAAATTTTTTAAAGCAACGAAACGTTAATGTTACCAGCATTTTACTTGGGCCTGATATGCTAGCATCATCGGGGTTTCTTTAAATCATACCTTTAAAACAGACTAGGGGGAATCTTTTTCCCTATTAAATGAGAAAAATGTAGTCGTTGCATTTCAGTCGACGCTCAAATATCCAAAAGAGCCAGTAAAATCGATATTTCAAAGGTACGAAGTCACCATAATAAAGTTTGATAGTTCCTGAATATGGTTAATGTCAATTTAAACAGACAGCAACTTGGCAGCTGGCTTTAAAATCATTAATTTCTAAACATTAAACAGTTTATTCTAGAACGGAACTTAATACTTTACGATCAAATAACCCGCCATACATCATGTTCATGGAATACAGCCCGCGTTCTTTTCAGAATATTGCATTGTTTTAGCTTGTTTGCATTTTTCTTTCCTTGACCTTTTATTTCATTTCGATAGACATGTCGTTTTTAGCATGCCTAGAGATAATAACAAGATAATTAGAACGCCTTTGGACGAACTTTCAATTAAGAGTTGGACATATGCGGAACTGACCGCTTGCAAGAAAAATAAAGACCGAAGTTTCGTGAGGCGTCTTGTTTGTAGCACTGAAAAACAAACCCGTTACAGAGGCGATAACGATAAGGTTTGCTTTGTGTTTTAAGCGGATACCGTAGACTTTAAATGAGTGCAAGACTGCAATTTTGAAATCTTCGATGAAAAAATGTGTCTTGGATTATAATTGAATTACAGCACCTTTATTTTGTTTTCAAATGGAAACAATATGAAATGCAATGATTTTGAAATTGTTACTGCTATTAACTCCATGTAGTCCTCAACCTCGGGAGTTTCCATAACCTGACCCATCTGACATTTTTATTAATGAATGCGTGGTTAGAATCAATCGCAAATTGAAATGGGAAAACGCCCTGTTAAATTTTGCTGCGTAGAGGTTGAGGGGAGTTCCCTAACCTGACCCATCTGGCACACTTTTTCTGACACACTTATGAATTTGGAAACCCTTCACGAAATAAAGCACAGGGTCATTCTTCGGTCACGTTTGTGACCTAAAACCGGTGTTTTTTTACTTTCACCGCAATGCTGTTTTGTCAATGTAACCAATCTGTTATTACTTTTTACATTGTTAATAACCTTCAGTCCAAACCTAACCAAAAATAATGTTTCCACTTTTGGTAGATTGGTTATTTTGTCATGAGGGGAAATAAAGTTGGGTCACCTGCGTGACCTTCTGATGGTCACAAAGTTTTGAGGTGAAAGTGGTTAGGTTTGGACTTACGGTTATTAATAATGTAAACAGTAATAACAGATTGGTTACGATGACAAAACAGCATTGGGTTGAAAGTAAAAAATCACCGATTTTAGACCACAAATGTGACCGAAGAATGGCCCTTTAACGGAATAAACCTGTGCTTAATTATTCCGTGAAGGGTTTCCAAATTCATAAGTGTGTCAGATGGGTCAGGTTACGGAACTCCCCTCAACCTCTACGCAGTAAAGGGTCTAGGAATGTGGTATGGAACAAGTTAAATAACAAAGTGGGAAGGTGAAATTTAACTACTTAATTCTCCAGGTAGACAAGGATGAATATTTTTATTAGTCTTTCCCTGGAGATGGCCAGCGCACGATAGTGTTGAAAAAAAAGCCATGTGCGCTTGGCCGGATTCGAACCGGCGACCTTCGTATTGCATACACGACGCTCTTACCAAATAAGCTATCAAGACAGGGTTGATAGAGGAGCGATAGATATCATGTGTAGGTGTTAGGTTCGAAAGGTGTCCTTCGCTTTCCTAACGGATAGCATCAGAACGGTAATGTTTTTTAACACTATCGTGCGCTGGCCATCTCCAGGGAAAGATTAATAAAAAATATTCAGAGTGGGTAGGTGTTATAAATCGCAAAATCTTAACAGGGTGTTTCCCATTTCAATCTGCGATTGATTCTAACCGCGCATTCATTAATAATTTGTCGAATTATCGATTGCAGCATTGATAAATCCAACCTAACTTGAAAAAGGATATGTTGAATACTATACAGAGGGACCGACAGCACTACTGGTTTACTCTATCAAACACGTAGGCAGCAGTTCAAAAATCTACTCTACATTTCAATACGGAAACAACAGTGAAATCAAATTACATTCAATCATCGGTGATGCGTTTTCATTCTAAGGTTTCAAAATATCATGCGATACCCGACTGTTTTCATGGTTTCGTTTCGTTTCTTTCTTCCCTTACATTACCTTGTTTTTTTCTATCTATATCGATCGACACATCCTAGCTGTCTGAGCAAATTGGAGCAGCTTTACAAATACCGTTAGACTTTCAGACATTCAGGATGGACATGTGAAAATGACAAATTGCAACATAATCTGCGCTTAGACTTACATGGAGCACGCGCGTGCGAGCACGACGTACACCCACGTATACACAAAAAAGCACACGCTCACTCATACATACGTTGACATTTATATTAGGTGCACTAATAGCTCATTTTACACTTCTTTAGCAATCCGATTAAGACTGTGTACTGTACTCGGCGTCGAAAATGGCCAACGCAGCACTTGATAATAAGAGGCGAAACTGTGGGCAGACTGAGAGCCTACAGTGTGATTTAACAAAATCACTTCCATGTGTGGGTACATCGTGCTTGACACGCTTCTATGAGATTTTGGACCGAAATCTTCAATGTTCTTCTATGAGCTTGCAGAGGGTGTCCAGCTTTCACATCCATAAAGGAAGGCGGAGAAGACAACAGATCACAGGAGGTGTACTTGTGGAGATGTTGTTGCTCTTATTGATCCTGGTCAATTGTGCCAAAGCTTGTAGTACTTTTTGTCTTCCTTGTCGGACTTCTCATCAGTTGTTATGGTGGTACCAAGATATTTGAAATTTCAACCTCTTCAAGTAGTTCTTCTCCCATTAAAACTCCTTGACTTGGCACGTCAGATGCGCTCCCCGTTGTCATTGTTTTGCTCTTGTCAGTGCTTATTTCCTTGCATAGATCTTTGCCGCATCATCCAGTCTTGTTGTCAAATCACCTATTCTCTTGCTCCAAACAGTAAATCAATGTCATAGAAACGAAGATTTGCATATTTTTCTTCCACCAATTGCCACTGTTCCTTCAAAGCCTTCCAGAGCATCTCACCCCAGGCTGAAAAAGGTCACTAATTTTACTATAAATTATAATGACCCCACAATAAAATTCCAAGACTGTATCAAATATCTTGGTGTAATGTTAGACTAGACGCTTTCAGGTGATACCATGGCTGGGTTGACTTAGTTGTAAACAAAGTTATTGCCCGGCTTAAGTTTTTATATAGGCATTCCAACTATCTCAACCAAACTTTGCGCAGATATCTTTGCGCTACCCTGTTGCAATGCCATTTAGACTATTGTTGTACCTCTTGGTTTTCTGGCATCAGCTCCAAATCAAAACACAAATTGCAGATTGCTCAAAACAAGATCATGCATTCGGTTTATTCTCAACTATCCACAAAGAAAGCACATATATAGCTGCTCGTAACTCTGTCAAGTTCCTAAGCATTGAAGATCGTGCAAGGCAACTGAGATTAAATCACGTTTTTATATTGTTCATAACATAGGTCCTTCATATCTTCGTCAAAACTTCACTATAGTCTCAAATATTCACTCCTACCGTACCCGATCAAGTCAATACAATCTCATGGTTCCACGCGTTAAAGGCATAGCTTTTAAATCATTCTTCTATACTGCTATTAGTGATTAGAATTCTTTGCCGCCACAAATTCAAGGCATCAGCAATAAAGCTGCTCTTGCAGATAATGCCTTGAAACTTGACCAGCCTGGCTTTTACACGCGTAAGCTAATTTTCAATGTTTCATTCAGTTAAATTGTTGTCCCTGTAATTTTTTTTGTTCACTATTGTTCTCGTCCCTGATTAATCCTCGCCTGCACAGTCATCTTTAGTCTTCCGGACTCCATTGGAAATAAGCTTGTACACGTGTAGCCAGGCTTAATGGGCTATCCAGGTATCTCAACTTTTGATGTATGTATGTTGTGCGTGTAATTATATTCATGTCTTTATTATTCTATTACTATATGTATTGTATTTAATATGTTGTGATGACAAATAAATCTATACTAAACTATCCATCATAATTTTGTTCCAGGAACATGTTAAACAAGCACGTGGAAAGTAAGCAGCCTTGTCGCACACTGGCTGTTGTTCTGAATCGCTCACTAAAGGTGTTGTTTGTGAAAATTGCACTTACAGCATTGTACCGGGATCTAATAGTTGTTTTGACTCGTGGACTTATGTTTCTTCAATATGGCACATTCACTATGTCATTTCAAATAGTTAACAAATGCTAATAATATTAATCATTGATATGTACCCAAGTACAAGAAAATTGGCCATGGACAAAATATTAGCCCTTCTGCTGCTCTCTCAATACCTTCACATAAATGAAGCTCGTCGAGGCAGCAGTGGAATCTAGTATTGTCACAATAGATTGTTGCAATTTCATATACCCGCAAACTACTACGGCACTCTTCTACACACAAGCTCGCACATACTCCGTGTTAGCATTATGTGATCGTTGGACTTTCTTTTATAACTCATGAAGCTTGTGGCAAACGGTCCTTTCAAATGGGGTGGAGACGAATTATATTTTGCCTTATTTTGTATGCCGGAAATCAGTAAGCTTTTGGCAAACATAATTATTGTTATTGATCACGATTTGAAATACTTTCCGCACGAATGTCTCATTATTTTATTTTAAGGTAGAAAGATCCTACTCAAACTAAAGTCTATTTAAAAACATTGTTCAATGTCCTTGTCAGACATAATATTAAAGTATAATGTGGAAATTATGAGCAATCCGGACACTTTCTGAATAAATTATGCCAAATGAGAGATCCAAGATGGCTGCCAATGGTTGCCATTTTGAAGAATTTTGATGCATTCCTCCTGACCAAAGTGTACTACCTATCCACATAAAACTTGGTATTTATGATAATTACCCAATTTGCCTTGTACTGAACACTGGACTATTGTTTTATTTTTTTCTAATTTATGAAAAGGTTTTGATTATATTCACAAATTAAATTACATGAATTTCACAGCTCATTAAACTATTGTTAATGCGAATAACTCGATCCAAATCCGGGTAGCCTTTTAAAAAATAAAACGTCAGTACAAGCAGTATCATCTAATGAACAACTGTGGCAAATGGCTTTTATTATGACAAGAACACAAAACTGGAGATATATGCATCAAAATTGACACTTTGGTCCAAAAATAGAAACTGTAGAAAATAGGCAAAATAGGTTGTCGGAATACTACGGTCAATTAACCTCAAAACCGGTTCTTGGCAGCCATTACATGACTTTCCTTAACCTATGTAAAAGAGGTTGTATTTTCCTGATTCCCTGGTCTGTATCTAACAAAGGTGTTTCCATGTTTTTTTCTGTAAGTTTTTTGCAAATATCCGTAAACTACGGTTTAATAACGCGTTGCGAAGGAAACAACATTGTTAGAAATATGCTAATTAGCATTTTTTTGATTTTTCATGTGGGTTTGAAATTACTAAAACTGGTGAACACCAAAATTGATTTCTATAAAAGGAAAAACATTTTTTGATTAGGATCTTTCTACCTTCAAATCTTCAGTTTAATAGACTCCATATATGTGCTATTGGAAAACAGAAATTCTTGGATGAATCAACACGCAATCCAGGCTTTCAAAATGTTGATTGGTTTATGTCAACTGTATAAGACTTTCAAATACCAAAATACCTCGATCTTAAATGATTGGTTTCCACGTGCTAAGTATCTTGGTATGCTCAATGTTTAAGGAAGTTTAATACGGAATTAAAACATCCCCAATTCAGATATAATAGACACTTTGGCTAAAACACGAAATTGTCGTACCCATACTAAAAAACAAAACTGTTTTCCACCCCCAAAATACATACTACTGCTGTTTGCTTACATGGATCCACTTTGCCCGTGTTGCTGGACTTTGTTTCGTTGGGTGACCGATGCGTTTTTGGTAACGTGATTCATTAAAGGCAATTTATATGTTGCGGGTACGTAAAACACACACCCCATTTAATACCTAATTTTAAAAAAAAAAAAAAAAAAAAAAAGAATAAAATAATTATTTATTATGGCCGTACGTAAAACATTGGATAAAGACATTCTTCAAATAGACATCATGCATAGATACACAGCATAACTTCTAGGCGCCACAAGGCACTAAGTTATCAGAATCCCTACCACTGTAATCACATTATGCTTACTCATTTTCGCCAATACACACATACCTATTTAACACACATACCTTTAAGGTTAGGCGGTAATTGAGATAGAGTATCTAAAGTTTAGTGCAGATATATTCTCATCAATGAGCCACAGATACTGAACCTGAATACTGGAAGTATAAATCAATTGCCTTGCATTTACAAGAAAGAACACTAATGAAGCAGCCACATACAAAATGACTTGCATATAAAACGTTTTAGACGCTGCCTGAAATTATGGGATTGAATTAAACCCCTACCTACTGTCAGGCCCTAGAGGTGTTAATTTGGTAAAGCTACGCTGGCAGCACTCAGATTTAAATTTCGTTCTGCGCACAGTTCAAATTTTAAGTTTTAGTTATCGGCGTGAAGGAGAAAGAAACGTTTTATAAAAAATTGCTTTCCTCTTACTCTTGCCAGCATGGTAATTCGCAATTTTTATCTCCTATACGATTGGAGACACAGAAAGAAATCCCAGGAATACTACAAAATTTCACCCATCATCCCACCAGAACCAAAATAGTCCAATCGCTTACTTTGTAAGCCTGCGAAATAAATGCTCTGCTTTTTCAATTATTTCTCCAATTATTAGCTATTTAGCTAATCTCAATTTAATATGCAATTTACTTTAAATTCCACCTTGTTTATTGCCTTTTGATAAATGGCAGTTGCGGTACTATGTTTAAGTGTTATTCCAAGTACAATAGTGTATCCTTTACGGCAGGTATTTTAAGGTTTTTTTGTATATTATACAGGATATACCTTAAAAAGAGCATCCAAGTTGAGGCTTTCAGTAAAAAATGTTGAAAACAGCCAACACCATTTAAATAAGTTCCAAAACGACTGAGTTAATTAACTTAATATAAAAAAAGAAACATAGTTGTACTCAGTGTATTTGTGTGGGGGTGGGGGTGGGGATGTGCGTGTGTGTTCTTTCTTAATTCAACAGAGTAATTCTTTCTTTAAAAAAACAGATACACATACTCTCTGCAAAAAGAAATATATCAGCCTTCCCTATTGATATTTTCAATATCAATAAGGAAGATACTGTGTTTATCCTCACAATATTTGATCAAATTCTTCACTTAGTTCATCTCGTTTTCAATTTATTTGTGCAACATGAAATACCTTGGGGAAATAACGAAACGAACGTTAGATTAAAACGGTAAATCAACACGCTGTAACGCTCCCTTGTGTAACACATATTATCTCACTAAACCGGTTTAATGTGGTCGGCTTCAAATGTCAACATCTGTGTCTTTCTAAATCTCAATTTCCCATTCCTGTTCAAAACGGGATTACAAATACCATTCGGGGAATCGATGATGTCAACCTATGTATTATCAATTAGAGATCCTACACATGCTTGGCATTCATACGAAGGTCTTAAGAATTTTGACATGGCATTATACATTAAAACCAAAAGAAATGTCAATTCGTTGATTGGCATTGTGTATACAAGTCGCTTAAAAAAGAGGATACTACTCTGAATACGGATACAGATATGAAGTTGCTTTCAGCGCCGTCTTTTATGAATTGCTTTGAAATGCATTTTAATTTCCGTCTGTTTTATGAGTCTTTTATGGTGTCGTATTTTAGTTTGTAGCTCATTTAGTTTTTCTTTTTTTTCTTTTAAATGGACATGCCACATATCAAAGCAGAAGTAGAAAGCATTTGTTAACAGTGAGGAATAACCTTTTCAAGTTTCGGATAGACGTTAAAGATGTACACATTTTAGGTCTGTAAAATATTGTAGTGTTAAGAATATAGGTCAAGTCGTGAGTTCAGTTTGTTTCAGACATAACAGCTAAGGCCTGAATGTTTTACATGAACTGCTGCTACGATAGGATTATACGATTCCCCTTGTGTACCTTTGAAAGGAGAATCTGAAAATTAATGGTGAAGAAATTAAATTCACTATCAGAAAGCGTAAACCATTGTTGATTGGAGTAGCTTAAAAGTGAAGCACAAGTCTATAGAATTCTCGCGTGATCTTCAATATGAAAACTTGACAAAACAAAAGAAAGAACAAATCAATTGTTAAAAAACTATGAATCTCCATTGAATTGCGTGTTGCAGTGCACAGAAGCCCCAACATTTAACTAAAATATCCAGTTTTATCCCTAAATTTTTTTTTCCTTCAGTCTTTCACCTGCACCCACCAGCGAACAACTAAAAATGTTTCTAGTTTTCTCCAAAACATCGCTAATTTAAGGGGAATTCATGCTCGCTTTACCTTCCGTTTTACCCACTTACGCAAATCTGAATTTACATGATACTGATTTTTTAAGTGTATTCCCGATTATATGAAGTTTTCATCTGTCTTGATTAGCGATCAGTTTTTCTAGGGAGAACCAAAATGTGACTTTATAAGCCCATAGAATACCGTGTAAGATAATCTCTTTAGCCGAAAGATTTTCACAAGGTATATGAAGAAAATAGTAGCTTTCTTCAGATACTAATATTTGAATACTTCCGGTGAAATTAGGGTCTTGGGAACGATGCTATTAGCCATCTGGCCATGGACCTTTAAGATTTGCAGATTTTACAAATGAATAGTGCCTTTAATACCATTGACTACTAAAGAAGGAAACAATCTTTAGTTCATATTTGTCATCTTTGAACTATAAGTTTGTTACGCAAACACTATCTACTTCAATTTAAAGTTCATCATTAACCGCTATAATGTCAAGGAAGAAATCCAAACTTAACCTGCGTTCCCTGTCGCCTTTCTTGTTGGTCATACCGCTTGTCACCAATATGAATATCTTGGTTTTTTTTAATATTTTTCAGAATCACGTGGCTTGCGTACGAAGCGGATCTTCTTTCACGTTATTCTTGCCGTGATGATAAAAGGTACTACAGCAATGTACAACTGTAGGTGACGTCAGCGTCAGCTGTGGAAGGTGGAAAAAAGTGAATTAAAGAAGATGAGGAATGTACAACAGTTGTGTATGGCAATCATGGGTAACCACAATAACATCTTGGGAGAGCTTCACGGAAGAATCATTGGTAGAACTCACAGGCACACCACGGTTATCAACAACCAATATATCGGCAGCTGTAAATTTGACAGAAGTTGTCATTTCAACTGTACTATGGACATTTGCCTCGTTACCACCCCGCCATTGGAAACGCGCTTGTGATAGGTGTATTTATCTGCGACCGACGCGTGAGAAATAAGGTTTCAAATCTATATATTTTAAATCTAGCCGTTGCTGACTTCTTTGTCGGAAGTATATCACTACCAATTAATTACTTTTACCGCCAAACAGGAGTTTGGCCCTTTGGCGAGGTTGGCTGTAAATTATGGCTACTCATAGATTTTACGGTCTGTTTTGAGTCAGTATGGGCAGTTGTACTCATAAGTTACGACCGCTATCTACTTGTTACAACTGGACTAGAATACGATAAATATCAAACACGTCGAACCTTTGCCATATTTGCTGCAGTCACGTGGTCTGTCTCATTATTACGTTATTTTTGGATGTTCATTGGCTACGATTTATTCAACGAAACTTCCATCAACTATTCGGAGACATGTGACAACCAAGTATTCTACTTTCTACCATACATAGTCTGCGATTGGCTTGTGACTTTCTTTTTCCCGGTAGTCCTGACTTTGTTTTTCAATGTAAAACTTTATGCGGACATTAAGAGACGTTCTCGTGGATTGCCACGCAACTGGGCTTCCGTTACCCCGGGTGCCGTGCGTGTGGCTCCCACCGAAGACACGCACTCGTCATCACACACTCCAAGTCATGAACAACCTCATACTAGTAGTAGCCAGAATTCCCATAATAGTCACAATTCTCAACTTCAACTTCTCAAACACCAGGAGAAACAACAAAGGCTGCAACAACAGCAGGACCAGCAGAAGGTTACAGAATTTAATAATAATCCGAAGGAACAACATCTACATGTAACATCAGAACAAGTCAGTGCTAATAGTCCAAAACACGTAATGTTTCGTCAGTCAAAGCAGCATAATAATCAGCAACAGCACCCGTCCGAAAATCCAGTTCCAAAACGACCTCGGCGTGAAGGAACCTCTGATATCAGAAAACTAGACGAACAGCAATTACCTTGGGGTTAATAGTTGCCGTCTCTGCCTCGTGTTGGGCCCCGTATTATGTTTATGTGTTTCTAAACTTTGCTTTTAAAGTTCAAGTTAGCTATAGATTTCTCACAGTGACTTACTACATATGGTGGGGGAATTCGACACTGAACCCGCTTTTATACGTGCCTACAAATCCTGGAATTCGCAACGGAATTGCTAAGATTCTTAGGATAAAGAAATGAGAACACTTATCTTTTTTTGCTTCACAACACGACATATACTTGCATCTGGAAGCTAAAACAAGATTTGTTTGTTATCGCGGACATCTTAAATGTCATGAATACAATTAAAAAAGGTGCATTGATTATTCCTAAATGCTGATAAAAGAGGTACCTACCCAGAGGGGACCGGAGTTCGACTCCCCGGCTCTGATTGTGTGACGGCACATCGTAGTATGTTGGCCAAAAATATATAGTCTTCTGGTTGCTACCTATAAAGCGTCTTGTCGTTTAGAGTAAATCGATCCTGTTGCATAACTAGACGCCGCCCGTAAACGTTATTTCGTTTGTAACCTTTAATATGACATATTTTGGAAGTACTGTTGAGGCTAAATTTCCCTTTTAAATCCACATCTGTTCCTTTATTCAAAATTGCATAAATTCCACACTTTGATGAATATGAATAAAAACATCAAAATTGGTTAAGAAAAAATACAAAATCCACTTCCAATTTTGAAGATCCTCCATTTCGTGGAATTGGCACCTAATTAGCGATCGGACCATGGCCATTTGAGCTATTTTATGCATACTTTAATAAGAAAATGACTACTTCGATAACACCAATAGAAATTGAATGCGAATGCGATAACGGTACCGTAAATAGTGTGAAGTATTGTTGGTGAAAGATTCATCAGGATCGTTGAAGATATGCATAGATAAGTTCTCAATTCTGATCCAAATTGTACACTTACTTGTGGACGTTTCAGCAAACACTGTTGCCTTTCTACAGCAATCGAGTTAAAACTGCCGATTGCCAGATCTAGCATCAGATAGTTTCTTGGTGATCAGTAATTCGTCAAAAAACACGCGAGTCGATACTGCCCCTCATCTCTATTCATGATCGTGCCCCTCCTTTTTTCTAATTTCGATGGCTTCTTTTACCCATCTCTTGAACCTGTCTACGAATACGAAGATAAAGTTTCCACCATGTTATCAGACAGAAAGACTTACGAGACTCTTTCCAGACTAAAGAAGGTAAGATCTCTGAGGCTAATTACAAACATCTTAGCCCTACAGCAGAGAACATACCTCGGCTATACTGTTCGCCAAAGATTCACAAGAAGGGCACTCATTTGACACGTATAGTGGATTGCATTACCACCATAGAGTTCAATACTTAGAAGTGGCCTATAGTAGGAAAAAGTTCCCACCATGTCCAAAACTCAAAACACCTGGCGAAAGAACTAAGGAAGGTTGTTGTCGATGAGGAGGACGTTCTAAATTCCCACGACGTGGTTAGTTTATTCACCAACACACCGATTGATCAGTATTGTGAAAGATCGATTGTAGAAAGAAGATGTGTTACGGGTGTACAACAAAGAGAATGGTATAAGATTAACAGGTGATGACGTGGTTGAATTACTGAACTTTATTCTTAGTACCACATACTTAACATTCACGGGTACTGCTATGGGCAGCCCTGTTTCATCGTTGTCGGCAAATATTTACATGGAAGCTTTGGAACATGATAATAAAACAAATTTTCAGTTGCTCAAAATATTCAATTATCCCGTCCTGATCATTTTAAGCAGTTCCCTTGGGAGGGGTGTCACGGTATACCATAAATATTGAATTTCTCCAGATTTTGTCCCGCATGTCATAAATACTTGGTGCAAAATGCTTGATCTGATTTTTTAAAGTTTTGAAGAAATGAATCTGCAAATACCCGTTTTGTTAATTAGGCACTTGTATGTAACAATATAAGGTTAGCAGTGTATTCAAGATGCCTTTAGATGTAATGAGTGAAATGGCCAGTAAATAATGAAATGATAGTAAATAATGAAATATGAAATCGGACCTCATCACCTTTTAAAATCTCCAACAGGAAACTGGGAATCAACTTCCATTGGCCTTATAATAGGGCATTGTGTAATACTTTATGTATTTAATTTGGTCAAATTTATATATATAAAATTAAAAAAATTAAAAAAATTAAAAAAATTAAATATCATAATCCCAAATATTACTTGCATAAATTAGCACATGTTAGTCTGTCCTCACTTGTCCTGTCTGGTCTGTCAGCACCACTGTCCTGTAAGTGACTTGTAGTCGGTCTTTGCACCTTTACATGTTTAAAGGGGTAGTCACAATTCCGAGCTTTGCTCTATTGACTATCTCACCACATTTGTATTATTATTGCTATTATAATAATTGTATTTGAAATTTTGATGTGTGTAAATAAATAACTGAAAATAAACTGAAAAACTGGAAAACGCAGGCCATGTCACAGCCACCCGTAGGACTACCGACACAAGCTTAGATATGTCGACAATGTTCTTGAGATTGTCAATAAAGACTGCGTCGATAAGCTTACAGAACACATCAGTCAAGTAGACAAGTCCGACTCCATCCGTTTCACATATGAGAAAAAAGTTGAAGGAAAAATACCTTTCTTAAACACCTTAATTGTAAAGAAAGAGGATGGGTCTGTCAAGTTGCTGGTATACCGAAAACCAACTCACACGGACCAGTACTTGAACTACAGTTCAGACCGCCCATTACAGAAGCTGGGCGTGATCCGGACCGAAAAGACAATATTGTTACCGAGATAGAAGACAAAGATCAGGAAGAAAAACGTCAAAGAGGCACTAAAGTTATGTAACTATCCCACGTGGACTTTTGATAAAGTAAAAGAACAGATAGAGTGGGAAATCAAGCAGAAGAGAGGTATCGGTAACATAGGTGAGACAGGACGCAAGAAGTAAGCACATGGAGTGGAAGTAGAAAAGATCACGGACCACGTGGCAGAAGATTGGTTGGGGTGAGGCTGAGGTTCTAGGCACCGAAACAGACAAGTACAGATATGGATAAAAGAAGCCATCGAAATTAGAAAGAGGAGGGCACAAACAGAGATTAGGGGCAGTATCGACTCACGCATGTTTTTGATGAATTGCTGATTACCAAGAAACCATCGGATGTTAGATCTGGCAACCTGGTTGCTAGGCAACGATCATTCGGCATCAGATCGGCAGTTACATCAAAGTGTTGAATAAAGGCAACAGTGGTTGCTGAAACGTCAAGTAAGTGAATAATTTGGATCAGAATTGAGAACTTATCTATCTAATCAGTGTGAAGTATCTATTATCAATCTGTCCACGCTTTGTAATTGTGTCTTCCCCTACAGCCTATGATCTACATTTATGAACCTTGGAGATCAATAGGTGTGAGACATAGGTGGTGTTCGCGAATTTGAGGTTAAAGGTCATGTATATCTATTTCCCTTCCTCGGTGCAGTGATGTCATAACTTTGACGCAGCTTTACGCACGCTTCTCGATGCCGTCTTTGTGTTTTGTGTAAGCGTGTAAAAACGCCATCGCACAAATTTAGAGACAGAGACTTATACTGATCCGTCACCAAATTTCACACTGACGTCACTGTACAGAGTGAAGGCGTATGTTCGCCTTATAGGGCTTCCTACTGCTGAAGTAGTTCAGAGTGGTACCTTGAAAAGTGAATCATATGAGCTTTTAAAAATATGAGGTCTTAAGTCATTGATGAAATAAAATACTTTAAAATGTTTTTTTTGCAAAGGAATGGTTAGACATTTACCAAAGTTGACTAAGGTTATGTGTGCCTATGTATGTTAGTGTGCGGGTGTGTTCGTGTGAATGTCCTTCCGGTATATGTGCGTGTGTGTGTGTGTGTTTGTGTGTGTGTGTGTGTGCGTGTGTGTGTGTGTGTGTGGGTGTGGTGTGTGTGTGTGTGTGTGTGTGTGTGTGTATGAGTGTTGTGTGTGTGTGTGTGTTTGTGTGTGTGTGTGTGTGTGTGTGTGTGTGTGTGTTTGTGTGTGTGTGTGTGTTGTGTGTGGTGTGTTTGTTTGTTTGTACTTTTTGGTATATATGATATCTAAGTAAGACGATGTATCCATGGATGTAGGTTTACACCTGTATATTTGGCTATAGAAATCTACAAAAAGCAATTGAAGATTGGGAAATGTAGAGTAAATATAGGCAGTATTGGTTACAATTTTTTTTCTCAAAATGCTATTTCTGAAATATATTTCCTTAAGACTTTGATTACCTACAAAAAGTATAAACCCCCCACTACATCGTCCTACTATGATTACTGAGAAGCATTATAATGTCTATTTTAAGTAAGGCAAGTTGTGAGAAAATTGTGTTTTGGGGGCGTTATGGTAAAAAAACAGACCCATGGTCAAAAATATGGATTATCAAGTTCTTCTATACAGGATGTCGCAAAAAAACTTTACCCTAAAAGCGCCCCCTATTTCAAGGTGTTAATAAACATTATGCAAATTATTTTTACATATTGGAAATTATTATTCATTTAGCTTTTCAATACAGAAAACCCGTTTAATTTGGGTCCAAAAATACTGAATTATGGCCAATTGAATAGAACCTCTGTTTTTTCACTTTTAACACGGTCAGGCCTGTCATATGCACAACAGTTTTTTACATGACTTTACAAAGTTTTGATCATTATAATTAACAGGTTGATACTGCATGGTGTCCTCTTGAATATGTCTTGTTAAGTATGATTAATGTTGCAGCATATTTTCTAAAGCCTTTGTAATGTCAGAATTTATTTTCAATGCAAATTTCTTTTAAAAAAAACTTGAAGAGCCAAGTACACCATGCAATCACCAATATTGTGTATTGTGTACGCATAAAGCAACCTGCCCGTGATACAAGTGAAAAAAACAGTGATTTTATTCAATTGGTCACATTCCAGTCATTTCGGATCCGAATCGAACAGGGATTTCTGTATTGAAAAGCTAAATGAATAATACTTTCTCAATATGTAAAAATAATTTGCATAAAGGTTTAATACAGACTTTAAATTGGGGGCGCTTTTTAGGGTAATTTGTTTGGACCAAAACCCTGCATATGACATTTATATACCAAGTCATGTGGGTTTTAAACCTTTATAATGCTCCATTCGTCTACAACAAGTAGTTAAAGATTGGCAATTGTACACTAAATAGGTAGTATTGGATGAAAATGACCCTTTTTCTCAAAACCCTATTTCTGAAAGATTTTGTCATTCAAACTTTTGATTACCTACAAAAATTAATTCATATATCACTAGGAACATGATATGTTTACTCTAAGGTAATTAAGACAGGATGTGGCGCTGCCAGGTTGGTATAATGGGTGTTTTGGGTCATTTGAGTAAAAATACATATTACGGTAAAAGCTAGTAAAATATGACCTTAAATGTTTGGTGTATGACATATATGTAACAAATAACACCCATACATATAGGTTTTAAAATCTGTGATGTCCTCTCAAAAAGAGAACACTAAAAGCACCCTCTATTTCACGAAGATAGAAAAAGATAAACCATACAAATCTGAAAAGTGCATTTCTTTAGATTTCCAACAACGAGAAAATCTTTTCAAAAGACACCAATATTGACTTAGTTATGGCCGATTGAAATTTGTACCACTTTGTCATTTTATCCACGGATGTTACTGTTTTTAGTTCGTCTTTAGAAATACACATTCTCCAACACATTCTTTTGTTTTTTTTTTTTTTTTTTTTTTTTTTTTTAATTTTTTAGGTTTTTTCTTTTTTTAATTAAATTTCCAAAATCTTACCTCAATCTCTTACTGCTCTGCTCTGCCCTCCACTTGGCTGCCTCTAAGACGGATGGATTCTTGTCCGTCGATGCTTGCAGAGGCAGCGGTTTATTGTTTGTTGCTAAGGTTCATACAATTCATCTTTATTGTTCCCCAAATGATAGACGCAAAGTAATGGTCTTACTGCAATGGTTGGGAACAATATGTCAATTGGACCTGTGTTCTTCCAAGGCAATCTTAAAGCATTAACAGCAATTTTGAAGAGCGTCCCCAATTTTCAAAATTTGAGATTTTTGCACAGACGTGTTGGTAATTGTCTATTAACCTATACCTGCGAATGGTAGTGCTCAAAAGTGTGTATTTTTCATAGAAGAAGCAATTTTGTAATTAGAATCGGGATCCCCCATTGTAATTTAACGGCGGAACTGGAAGCGCCAAATTTCTGTACGCCCATTGTGAAAATGACGTCTAAACTTGACTCGCCTGAGCCAATGGAACAACTAATGTATGAGCGTAGACACGTACGATCCTACATGGCGCTATTTCCCGGCTATTTCGTCTTGGAAGGTCGTTTCCAGCAGCCGTTGAATTATTATCGGGATCGCCGATGTTAATTATCCTAATTACAAAATTTCTTTTTTTGCGAAACATAAACATGTTCGAGCATTACCATTCACAGGTATACTTCACTAGCCAGTTGCCAATGCAACTGTGCAAAAAAAAATCATTTTTTTTTAAATTGGGGCGCTCTTCAAAAATGTGCTGTTATTGCTTTAATGGACAGAGTTACCTTGGAATCATTAACCACACATTGCTCCAGAGCTGCATCGCATCTTTGGACTTCAAAATAATGGAGCAATCAGTCTTAGAGGCAGCCACGTTAGCAGGGGACTGTAGTGAAAGAGTGTGCGCTTCCGGATAAAATTGTGAATTTTGGCACATACTTTAGGCATTGATAATCCATACAATTGATAGAAGCACTTGCCAGCCACCCTTAATGGACCCCAGCTTTGGTTTCAAGGTTATACAGGGGTCAAAATTTTAAAATGTTACGATTGTGTTGAAAAGTACACCATGATATTTGCCTGGTTACAAGGGTTCCAAAAAGTTATAGTTTACACTATCTATGGCTTATAGTTTCGGAGTTATGAGTCACTGCAAAACAAGTGAAAAAGTCAATTTTGGTGTGTACATGGGTCAAAAGTTAAAAGTTGCTTTGATCCAGGTAATATGTGGTTCAAATTGTTTCCCTAGCTTAAAGGATTACATTTTTACACCTGTGTAACCTTGAACTCCAAGCTGGGGGCCATGAAAGGGGTGTGACAAGTGCTTCCATCAATGGTTTTGATTATCAATGCATAAAGTACTTGTGTACCAAAATTCCGTTTTATCCAGATTTGCACACTCACATAAGATCTGTGCACTACAGTCCCCCACTAAGTGGAGTGCAAAACAGTGCAGTAAAGAAGAATGAGGTATAGATCTTGGAATTTCTAATAATTGAAACTAACCTTTTCAATATCAGAACTGATGTTTGTCGCAAGAACAAAAGAAACCATAACAAACGAATGTACTTGGAAAATGTGTATTGCCTAAAACAGCTAAAAAAGTAACAATCCGTGGATAAACTGAAAAAGTGGTACAAATTTTCAATCGACCCTAATTCGGTTAATAATATGTATCCTTTTGGAAAGATTTTTTCATATTGTCGGAAACCTAACGAAATACTCTTTTGAGATGTTTATTAATTTGTATGGTTTTCTTTTTCCTCTTCGTGAAATAGAAGAGGCTTTGAGGTTTCTCTTTTTATTTGAGACACGGTGGTATTTACTGTACAACTTTCTATCCTTTAATTGCTTGTTACAGGCTTATGGAACATCATTTGCATGCATGGTGAGGCTCGTTATATAGATGTCACATAGGAAAAACAAACTTGGTCTTTGTTTTACCAGAATGCATAATAAGACATAAATAAACATAATAAGCTTTCCAGTGATTCGTATCACTAATCGATAATTTTTGTAAGTAATTAAAGATTTAAAGGATTATTTTTTTCAGAAGAAAAGAATGATTTTGAGAAAAAATATACATTTTAAGTTGTATATTGCCTATAGTTACTATACATTTTGACATTTTAAGATGTTATTATCGCTTATGAAGAGTCATAGTTATCTTAATCTTAGTTCTACGGACGGAATGTATTTCACAGATGTCGGTAATATTAATATCTTAAAAATATATTTTTGACCACAAATGGAAGTTCTAGACCAAAATAGCCCCAAAAACATATTTCTCACAATTTGGGAATTCCACATCATACATGTACTTAATCTGAAAGAAGATACATTAAGCTTTCAAATGATGTATGACGTATGTGTAGAGGGCGGGTATATTAAACTCCTAAAACAAGCCTCTTTTCACAGGTCTGCGAGTCTGAACGAAATGTTTTGATGGTTTCTAGTCAACATTGACGTGCTAATCTCGATGATGCAACTTTGTCATCCTTGAGTACATTGGGATAGGGAATGGGGCTAATTTGACAAGGGTAAACTTTTAAAATGTTTCATATGTGGTTCAAAGGTATATAGACATGTTCATATGGTAATCTATGTATGATCCCATGTATGATTCTAGCAGATTCTAAGTTCTGCTAGAATCATGTGTAATGTAAAAACTCGTTATCGTGTGATTGTTTATTGGCTTTTATTCGTTTCACTTCATTAAGTTTTCGACGATTCTATTCATTCTGAGAGGTTGAATGTTTAATTAGGAATATCAATGACTTTACGTAAGTGGATTGAGACAACAGTTGTGCGTGGCCTCACTATAAGGGTCGATTACCATTCATAAGGTTTAATCCGTTCTTTGATGTGAACTAGCAGCAACCTATCGATGTACCTTAAAGAAACATGTGTTGTATGGAATGCTGAAAGCGTGACGTTGATCGCCGCAGCCTCTTAAAGTGAAAGTGACAAAAGCATCAAAATACAGGGTGAGTCAAAAAAAAACTTGACCCTGATTGTGACCGCCATTTTGAATTCTAAATAACATATATCAAAACATATGGGGTATCATCGATTTCATTGTCTTTAATTTGCTGCAAAGATAATTCCCATCGGATAAGTATGCGCAACAGTCTTTTGAATCAAGTAGTCAGTTTTTACCCCTATCCACGGATTCCCATTTGAATGCACGGCGGCCAACTAAGCAAATGAATCCCCAAAATGATGATGAGAGTATGTCTGTGTTTATGTCAAATAAAGTGTTATCTTAAAGGTGTAAAAGCCAGTGATAATGGTAAGTTTTATTTGAAACACCTTTTTTCAAGATGTGGCATATTTTGGTCTACAGATATATGACAATACTTGAAATCTCAAAAGGTTGTACCGATGTATGTTCCTTCATATGGTATGATTCATTCAACTCCTCCAGAAACTGAAACTTGTATCAAGTTAATCTATTTTTCAAATGATTTTTATGAGTGATGAGGACGTAGAAACGTTAAGAGGGCATCGATGGTAAATTTTGAATTCTTTGGGTTAAATAGCGTCACATTTATTCTGCAGTCGATAAATAGCCAGATTTTCTTCTGAACACTGATTTGCTTCGCTGAATGCCATTCATTTTAATGTGAATCCGTAGACAGAACGCAAAACAGACTACTTGATTCAAACGACTGTATAGCTCGGTCTATACTCACCGATGGAATGATCTTGGACAGCAAATTAAAGTAATTGAAATAAGTTTCAAATGATACCACATATGTTAGATATATGTTACCTAAAAATTCAAAATGGCTGACACAATCAGGGTCATTTTTTTACTCACCCTGTATATCATACAAGCAAAAACATAATAGTACAAGAAAATTGTTTTTGCAACAGAAACAATCTTTGCGTTAGCAGACTTTTTAAATTGTCAAGAATAATGTGTCAAAAAGTCTAGAAAAGTCAACAATGGGACCATGTAAAAATTAAGAAGTAAATTTTTGTACAGGGGTCAAAAAGTAAAAAGAGGGTCTAATCGTTTTTTTGAAATCTACACCAACTTGTTCATCC
Organism: Ophioderma brevispina; assembly: GCA_023653785.1. Lineage (NCBI taxonomy): Eukaryota > Metazoa > Echinodermata > Ophiuroidea > Amphilepidida > Ophiodermatidae > Ophioderma > Ophioderma brevispina. The sequence goes on along the minus strand of JAMKCH010036471.1, from coordinate 41,532 downwards.
GGCCATGAGTTATAGTTTGCCATAATGTACGGTCATTATTAGTTTCAGGATTATAAGCTCATAAACGGGGTCAAGGTCATCCTGGGGTAAACCTTTCAAAGTGATACGATTTTTGACGAAACGAGTCTCAACTTGGTTTGTCTGGTCCTATCCTAGAATATTAAAATGCATATTTGGCTTGCATTTGTCTATTTTTAGTAAATTATATGTAAGCATTTAATGACCCCATAGGACATGTAGACCATTGTTACATATGCATTTTGACCTCTAATTACATGAGCAAATGGTGATATGAGTGCAAGTATTATATTTCCTGTTCCTTTAAGGACTGTATGAAGAATTTTGGACCCAATTGAAAAGAATCGGAGCATTCTGAAAAATGTTACCCCAGGATGACCTTGGAAACCCTTTATGCCTTAAACTATTAAACTATAGCCCACAGTTAGGGCACAGTTAACTGTTAATCCTTAGGTCATGGCCAAAATGTTGTATAGATTTCAATACAATTATACATAATTTATATTTTCCCCCTGTATAAACATTTCCCCACCACCCCACCAATACATGTTCTCGTACTTATACTTTATAGACTTTGATAGTGATGTTCTCTCATCATTCAAGTATAAACAATACCAAAATTCATTCTGTTGCAATAAATTTTGAGCGGTCACACCATTATTTTTTTTTTATTTTCTGTCTGTAAGTTTCTGCAACTCTGTAAGTAGACACGGAAAACCCCATAATGATCATCAACATAATTTTTCTTGCATTTAATCCAAAGGCGGATTCATGAAATTTCAATTCATTTAAAATATAACTAACCCCAATTGAAACGTGTAATAACAACCTTTTTTTTGGCAATGACATCTACTCACATACCTTCGGCTTTAAATTTCGTATCAAACAACATCCCCTCCGAAATGCAAACCCTATCTTTCGACCCAATATACATGAAGTGACGCGAATAAAAAACAGACTATAATTGTATGATGTTGATCTGTTAAAGGCAAGTTATTTCCCAATTTAGGTATAATTACATATGTGTGTTGATTAGAAGAACACAAATCTATTCTCTACTCGAGGTTATTCATGTTAATATTGAAAATCGTATGGACGAACTGCAAAAACACTGGCTGTGAGGTTTACTCTGACTAGGAGACTATTGATAACATGGATCACACCCGTCAATCCTCTTTTCTTGTTTCTACTAAGTAGCTATTATTGATTATTCATAATATTGTGACTTTTTGAAACAATTTCAAACAGGCGGTGGCGGCCAAGGCCTCATTAATGATAGCAACTCGCCAAAAGAAATGACAGCAATATGAGTGCAAAACCACAAAACCAATTTGGGTGCTTGGATGTGGGTCGGTCATGAGTGTCCCATGCACCCCATACGATATCGTTCCTCGGTTCCGTTATTTCCTACAAAAAAATGTGAAATAAAACCTTCCAGTGGGAGTTGATTCTTTAACTCCAACGGTTTTGGAATAAGAAACTATTCCTTGACAATATATATAAAAAATTCAGGAATTTGCGTCAAGCTTTCGCTTTTTTACGCATTAAAAACCATGGCCGGGACGTTCTGAAATTTGTATTCTTGGTACGCCCTCCCATGCATTCAATGATTTATACATGAAAGCACCAAACCTTATCATGAAAGTTTTCTGTTTGGGTACTGTTCCTTGGTGGTTTGTATAAACATGGTATTAGTAAGCAAGCAAGTCGAACACCTAACAGCATGGAGGTAGAGAGCGGAGAGAGAAGATGGAGAGTGGACGCCAAAAATTCAAATCCTTTAAAGTAGATATAAAGCAGATTATCTCACATGTTGATATTATAGATAGAAAACGTGTGAGTATGTATTTGATGTTAATGTAGGTTGTCTTCCCCGACTTTATTCGGGCAATTGTCGGGTGCATGATCATTGCATCTTCGATGACATTCATGAAATTGGGTACTCATTATTAGTGAATAAGGGGCGCGTCATACATGACTAACCTTCTCACTGTGAATGAGAGCCTGGATGAAGATTTGGTGTAATCGTGTTCAACATCACATATGTGATTTTTCCAAAGCCTTCGACCACAATTCACACAAGAGGCTAATGTCAAAGTTGAAAGGCTTGGCCATGTCCTGGAACTGGTTCAAGATTCCAAGTGTAAGGTAGAAAACAAACAAGTGATTGTGATTGGGAGAACTGTCGGGATTGGCTGACGTAGTGAGTGGTGTGCCGCAGGGCTATGTACTTGAACCAATCCCCTTTTGCCCTCTTAGGTCAATATCTACTAGAGGTGGTTCATTCAAAAAACCGAATGTTTGATGGCGATAACAAGCTGTTGTTAAAGAGGGTCCAACCTTACAGATACGAGCTGGATTGAAGTCATACAAGAGGATATTACCGCCTCCCAAGGGATGGTCAAATGCTTGGCTTCGCTTTAAGGCACCTAAATATAAATGCATGCATATGGGATGTAATAACCCAGCTAGAGATTATAACCTGGGCGATGAAAACCATTACAACAACAAGTGAGGAAAAAGACCTATAGTCAGGGACAGAATTTAAGGTTGACCAATGTGCGCGTATTGTCAAGGGGTGTAAATCAGCGCGGCAGGGACTGTGATGGTTTGAATTTTTTGAATGTGTTATATGTGATAGTTCGAACGAACTATGATTTAAAATGTCAAAAAATGACCAATTTAAGTCGGGATTTCGGACGCACGGACACAAATAAAATAAACGTAAGTAAAACTTTTTGTTTTACTGTCTGTGCAATTAACATTAGATGTCCGTGTTTGTATTAATTATTTTAAAAAAAAAAAAAAAAAAAAAAAAAAAAAAATTCCGAAGAAAAGTTGTTATTCATTATGGGACCAAACAAGATCATTGGGTTTCCAACTTGAAAACATTAGTTCTTCTTTGGATTTTTATTCAATTTACACGTATTTTTATTGGCAAACGACAATGCCAATGGGTCAGGTGAATATGACTTGTGATCTGAAAGTTGATGCAGACCAATTTCACGAAATTAGGGGCCGCTTCTTGGACCTTGTTTTGATTTCAGGTGTTTGCCGTGCATTAATGCATGGGATATAAATGCATCAGTTGAAATACCTATTAGTTTAATAGAGGTCCTGTTTGTTTATCATTCGTTACGGACAAGAATAATACAGCTTGATCCGTTTTGAGCGAGTTGGCATTATTCCTTACATACCAGTGGCGGACAATAGTGATCGCACTCATATCCTACAATATCTCCTCCTCTGACAACGTTACTACCTACAATAGTGGTGTCAACGGAACCTTCCACAAAAGGAATGATTAATGGTACCAAAGCTTTATCAGCTCGTTTTCAAAACGAGGTTGAAAACTACCTTTAGATTTCAATAGATTGAAGGTTTAAAATGTCCCATTGCTTTGTCATTGTAAAAAACGTCTTAGGTCCAAATAACACCAACAAACTATCTTTTCGTGATTTATTTCGAACGTGCGTATTAATAAGAAGCTTAAAACGTTTCACAGATATTCTCTTCACGGCCGACGCCCGACATTTGTTCTGCGCCGTAAAATTACGTCAGACTAGCAATTGGTTGCCTTATTTGTCCCTGACTATAGGCGTCCATATCACTGAGCGATTGGAAACATCAATGCAGTATGACACCAAGGCAGTCGCCTAAAGCAAGGACCAGTCCTGAGAGTGGTAATTGAGAGCATTCAACAATTGAATTTTTTTTGGGGATTACCTTTTTGATGGAAATAGTAACGGCGCTGTAGCCCATGTATAAACCCTAATTATTACTAGCACGGTAAGAATATAAAAACACTATTCTTGTACAAAAAGTACGTAAATCTAAGTTGCATAATAACTTTAGAAGGCAAAATTGTTAAGGGAAATATACTAAATCATCTAAGCAGTAACTAATCTAACCATTTTTATTGTCATTACAACTGACAAACTAAAAATAACCACAAAAATATCACACCTAAGCAGCTATTAGAGTTAGCGCCTTTGAAAATTAAAATTAAACTCTTTAATGATGTCCTTTCCTCGGGTTTTTGATCTTGATTTTTATCAATACCCACAGGTATTTACTAAAACGAAGACCGAAGACTCAAATTCCACGATCCACGTGTCTGTGCTCTTCGTTTTAGTAAAGTACCCTCAGTATTTTCTAAAACAAAGTCCGAAGAATCATGAGGATCATCAATTACGATCCTGGGTGTCTAAGGTCTTCGACTCTCGCTTTAGTAACATCCCAGGAAAGATTGAGAGCTATCAGCTCTACCCCCTAGAAGTTAGGAGATTGCGAAGAGACCTGATAGAGTGTGTCAAGATTATGAATGGGTAGAGGGGGGGACGTTCACGACAGCCAGAACCAGAACCAGTTCTTCTCCTTATTCTCACTGCAAAGAGACCAGAGGACACTAACTCAAGCTTTGTTTAAGAAACGACTCAATAAAGGCTGAATGTGAGAAAGTTCTTTTTCTCCCAGGGGTGGTGAACCAGTGGAATTCCCTACTTGATGACGTTGTCAATCAAAAAACAACCAATGAGTTCAAAAAGCAAGGATTGACAAGATTGGAGTGAAAAGGATATAGGGCAATAAAAGGCTTAAGCCTATAAATTATACACATCAATTGTAAAGTGTGAAGTGTCTAAGTGTAACACGTAATTAAACCATATTTTTTGGCCTATGTATAAACCGACTAGTGAGCGTAATTGTAACCCAAATGGTTAAAAGTGTACAATGTAAACCTTACATTATTTTGAACTGGATTGCACTAAATCTTTAAACATTTTCATTGATTCTATCTGTACTTAGAAATGGCGAAAGGAGTTGTGATGTACTGTCTCTTTGCGGGCCTAGTGACAAGAATAAATTATTGAATTAAATTTTATTTCGTAAGGATGATCTGAAACAAAAAAAATAACAAAATACTGGTTCTGGTAATAATCTAACGATTACTGTGTTTTTTACTCGTGTATACAGGATGTCAACAAGAGCCTTAGTCAAGAGTTGTGCTACCATTTGAGACATTATAAATGGGTAGTGTGGTTATGAAAGCACAAGCCTATTCAACTTTTCATTATCCACAGATAGGAAAGCATTATCTCCAAATAACACTCCGTTAATGGAGTAACGCTTCGTTAACTGGGGATAACAAAGCTGAACCCCAAATAACGCGGGACTTATCTAGGGTTAAAACAAAGCTGAACCCCAACTAAACTTACATTATCTAATTAACAAAGCTATCTCGAGATAGCAGAGATGAACCCCAAATAAACGACCCTTATCTGGCGTTAACAAAGCGTATCTCGGGATAAGGTCTCTATCTCGAGATAAGGCACCTTTATCTCCAGATAAGAAAGCTGAACCCAATAACGCACATTATCTGGAGTTAACAACTTCTATCTTGGGTTAGCAAAGCTGAACCCCTAATTAACGGTCCTTATCCTGGGTTAACAAAGCTGAACTCCAAATAACGTGCCCTTATCTAGGGTAGAAAGCTGAACCCCAACTAAAACGGTCCTTATCTTGAGTTAACACTCATTATCTGGAGTTAGCAAAGCTGAACCCCAACTAACGGGCCCTACTGAAGATAACAAGCTGAACCCCAAATAACGACCGTTATTTGGGGTTCAGCTTTGTTAACCCCAGGTAAGGATCGTTATTTGGGGTTCAGTTTGTTATCTTGAGTAAACTGAGCGTTATTTGGAGATAAGGGGCCTTATACCCTAGATAAGGTTTCTTATCTAGAGATAAGACTGGGGGTATTGTAACCCCAGATAAGGAACTAGTTATTGGGGTTCAGCTTTGTTATCTAGAGATAAGGACCGTTATTTGGGGTCAGCTTGGTAAACTATAAGACCGTCGATTTGGGGTAAGCTTTGTAACCAGATAAGGACCGTTATTAGGGTTCAGCTTTCTTTTCTCGAGATAACGCTTTGTGAACTAAGATAGGACCGTTGATTGAGGGTTCAGGCTTGTTAACCCCAGATAAGGACGCGTTATTTGGGGTTCCATAGCCATCTCCAAATAACACTCGCGTTAACGGGATTGGTGGATGGTTCTGGATGTGATATTTGTAGTGAACAAGCTGAAGAACCCAAAATAACGCGCCTTATCTAGGGTTAACAAAGCTGAATCCCAAATAAAACGCGGCCTTATAGTAAGGTTAACAAAGCTGATCTCGAGATAACAGAGCTGAACCCCAAAAACGACCCTTATCTGGGGGTTAACAAAAGACCTTATCTCGGGATAAGGTTCTTTATCTCAGAAGATAAGGCACCCTTATCTCCAGATACGAAGCTGAACCACAAATAACGCACCTTATCTGGAGTTACCACTCCTTTATCAGGGTTAGCAAACGCTGAACCCTAAATAACGGTCCTTTCTGGAGTTAACAAAGCTAACCCCAAATAAGACGGCCTTATTAGGGCTAAGCAGCTGAACCCCAATAACGGTCCTTATATAGAGTTAACAAACGCTTATCTAGAGTCGATAACAAAGCTGAACCCAAAATAACGGTTCTTATCTTGAGTTACACAATCCTATCTGGAGTAAGCAAAGCTGAACCCCAAATAACGGGCCCTATTTGGAGATAACAAGCAGAACCCAAAAATGACAGTTATTTGGGGTTCAGCTTGTTAACCCAAGATAAGGATTCGTTATTTGGGGGTTAAGCTTGTTATCTTGAGTTAACGGAGCGGTATTAGAGATAATGGGCCTTATCCCTAGATAAAGGTTCTTTCTATAGATAAGCTTTGTTAACCAAAGATAAGGAACCGTTATTCGGGGTTCAGCTTTTCTAACTCTAGAGAGAAGGACATTATTGGGTTAAGTTTTGTTAATCCTAGATAAGGACATTTATTGGGGGTTCAGCTTTGGTAACCCAAGATAGGGACCGTTATTTAGGGTTCAGGCTTCGATCTCGAGAATAAAGGCTTTGTTAACTCTATGTAAGGACCGTTATTTGGGGTTCAGGCTTTGGTAACCCCAGATTAAGACGCGTATTTGGGGTTCCCTAGCCTTATCTCCAAATAACAATCCGTTAACTGGAGATACTGGAGAAAACAAGAGATGAACCCCAAAAACGCGCCTTATCTAGGTCAACAAAGCTGAATCCAAAATAACGCGCCTATCTTAAGTTAACAAAGTTATACTCGAGGGTAAACAGAGCTGAACCCCAAATAACGACCCTTATCTGGGGGTAACAAAGCTGATATCGGGATTAAGGGTTCTTATCTCGAGAGATAAGGGTGCCTTATCCCGAGATAAGAAAGCTGAACCCCAAATAACGACCCTTATCTGGGGCTAACACTCCGATCTAGGGTTAGCAAAGATTGAACCCTAAATAACGGTCCTTATCTTGGGTTTAAACCAAAGCTGAACACCCAAAAGAACGGCCCTTATTAGGGCTAAGAAAGCTGAACCCCAAAATAACGGTCCTGATATAGACTGTTAACAAAGCTTCTCTAGATACGCACTAACAAAGCTGAACCCAAAATAACGGTCCTTATCTTGAGTTAACATTCATTATCTGGAATTAGCAAAGCTGAACCCCGAATAACGGGCCCTATCTGGAGATAACAAAGTCGAACCCCAAAAAATGACGTTATTTGGGGTTCAGCTTTGTAACCCCAGATAAGGATTTTTTTGGGGTTCAGCTGTGTTATCTTGACGTTTAACTGTAGCGTTATTTGGAGATAAGGGGCCTTATCCCATAGATAAGCGTTTCTTTTCATAGATAAGCTTTGTTAACCACAGATAAGGACCGTTGTTTGGGGTTCGCTTTGTTATCTAGAGATCAGGACCGTTATTTGGGGTAGCTTTGTTAATCCTAGATAAGGCAGTTATGTGGGGTAAGCTTTGTTAACCCAAAGTTAAGGACAGTTATTTGGGGTTCAGCTTTCGTATTCGCGATAAGCTTGTTAACTTAAGATAGGACCGTTATTTGGGGTTCAGCTTGTTAACCCCAGACAAGACGCGTTATTTGGCGGGTACCCTAGCCCTTATCTCCAAATAACACTCCCCGTTAACTGGAGATACTGGAGATAACAAAGTGAACCCCAAATAACGCGCCTTATCTAGGGTCAACAAAGCTGAATCCCAAATAACGCGCCTTATCTTAAGTTAACAAAGTTATCTCGAGATAACAGAGCTGACCCCAAAATAACGGGACCCTATATGGGGGTTAACAAAAAGCTTATCTCGGGAGGATTAAGGTCTCTTAGTCTCGAGATAAGGCACCCCATTATATCCAGAGAGAAGAAAGATGAACCCCAAATAACGCACCTTAATATCTGGAGTTAACACTCCTTATCCTGGGTTAGCAAAGCTGAACCCTAAATCACGTCCTTATCTTGGGTTAAACAAAGTGAACCCCAAATAACGGCCCTTATCTGGGGCTAAGAAAGCTGAACCCAAACGGTCTATATAGAGTTAACAAGCTTATCCTAGATATAACAAACTGAAACCAAACTACGGTCCTTATCTTGAGTTAACCCTCCTTATCTAGGTTAGCAAAGCGGAACCAAATGACGGGCCCTATCTTGAGATAACAAAGCCGAACCCCAATATGACGTTATTTGGGTTTCAGCTTTGTTAACCCCGAGATAAGGGATCCGTTATTTGGGGTTCATCTTTGTATCTTGAGTAAACTGAGCGTTATTTGGATAACAAGCCTTATCCCTAGATAAGGTTTCCCTTTTTTTTCTTGATAAGCTTTGTAACCACAGAAAGGACCGATGGGGGTTCAGCCTTTGTTATCTAAGATAATGACCATTATTTGGGGTTCATCTTCGTTTTAATCCTAGATAAGGACGTTATTGGGGTTCATCTTTGTTAACCCAAGATAAGGCCGTTATTTAGGGTTCAGCTTCGTATCTCGAGATAAGCTTTGTTTAACTTAAGATAAGGACCGTTATTTGGGGTTCAGCTTTGTTAACCTCCAATAAGACGAGTTAATTGGGGTTCAGCTTTGTTATCTCCAGTTAAACGAAGCATTATCTCCAGTTCCGGAGTGTTTATTTGGCGATAAGGCTTTCCTATCTAGGGTAAAGAGAAAGTGATACACATATGCGGTAGCCACACTCATTCCACACAAAAGGGAAAAGTGCCACTTATTGCGTTTGTAAACTAAACCCGGCCCACTGAATAGGAATGTCTATCTAAAGTTGTTACTCTTTATTTTTCTATTGCAATAGACAGACAACGGTAAGAATATATTGACTTATTCACATAATTTAGCATAAGCTTAAAGAGCAATATGGCAAAATTTAAACATTCGTAATGGTGATAGAATTTCCTTAAAGTCAAGTAAATAGAATGTCAATGGCTGCATACATACTATATTTTTCCGTCTGCACTACTAAAAAATGTTTTTCCGATTGAACAAGTAAAAACTTTTTGGGGTTATAACCTTACACCATAATAAGTTAAATCTTGATTTATCGTTCGAAAATTTTACGATGATGTGTTCTCTCGCATTCCTAGCCGAAGTCCAGAATTTTGTGTCGTACGACGACGTATATTATCCTTCTATAACCAATTTACAACAAAGGCAAGATTATTTTCGATTTTGAATAGTAATTGATATGACGACCTTGGCACTGAATTTTAATGTTTTAACTATTATGGTTTGTTACCTTTGTGTTTTGTTTGCATTTACTCTAAAAGGGGGCAATTCATTCTTTTGGTTTTGGTGTATATGTCATGGAAGGGATAACTGAGATTTATACAATTCGGCAACGAACATCCACTCTGCACAAGTCCCCAAGTCTTTGTTCGTAACTGAAGTAAGAAGGTAATTCACGGAATGATCTGTTCGGACTTATATACGTCAATAGGGGTACCGTTCTCTGTAGAGTGCCATATAATTTAATTAGTAGTATAGTATTATTACTAACCCTCGTCTACCGAAGTGGGTGATTACCACTTTCCCCTTACTAGTTTCTTTATACGCTACCCCTTACCTTTCTAGTGCCAAATCATTTAATGTAATTATCAATTAATATTTTACGATCCTTTTAATTGAAAGGAGAGAAGTACTAACATGACGCCAGAATGCCAGAGACACTTTCCATTGATACCAAAATGAGTACCAATAAGTCTATAGTATTACGTCCGAATATCGTAATGAAGTTCTCATGGCAGCAAAACTGTCAATTTCTGTAGACATACAGTACAGTATGTAGTAGTAAATCCAAAATTTTAAATCCGGTTTTGTCCCCGTGAACGAGGGTGGCAGGATTCACCTCACATTCGCAGCAACCGCCCTTACTCCTTCCTTCCACTTCACCCGATTCAATACATCCTCCATCCTCAAAACAAACCCTCCTACTCTCCTCCTCCACTTGCTTCTGTGGACGTCCTCTCCTCCTCAAACCTCCCACCTCAAGCTCAAAAACCCTTCTTAAAACATACCCGTCATCCTTCCTCAACACGTGCCCATACCAACGTACACTATTCGCTTTCGCCAAGCGGTCCATCGCCTCTTCCAAACCCAACATCTGCATCAAGTCCTCAGCCCTCATCCTATCCATCAACTTCACACCACACATCGCTCTCATCATTGCTCTCTCTGTCCTCCCCAGAATCCCCATCTCATTTTCGCTCATACACCATCACTACATTTCATTCATTCATTCATTCATTCATTCATTCATTCATTCATTCATTCATTCATTCATTCATTCATTCATTCATTCATTTATGGTTTATTAAAACAATGCATTGCTTACATTGGAAATTTTACTTTTTAAAAAAAAAAAAAAAAAAGCTATATAAACAACCTTGTAAAAACAACCATATAAACATACAAATATCATACAGCATCACTGATCTCACACAGCTCGTATACACCATACCTTTCATCTTCAAAGGATATCGTTTCCCTTGCAACAACTCTCCACATTCCCTAAACTTTACCCACTGAAACCTCACTCTAGCTGTCACAGCCACCTCGCATCCCCCGCCCCCACTAACCCTGTCTCCCAGGTACGTGAACTCCTTCACCGATTCCACCTCATCACACAACTTTTCCTCCTGCTTCACCATCCCGCCAGCGCCCTTCTCGCATCTCCCACACATAAAATCTCTTGCCAAACTTGGGGTCACTCTCTTCATCTTTGCGCATCTCCCGTGGATCCATTTCCAGCATTTCTCACACCACACTGAATTTGCTTTTACCATCATCCCACACACGCCACATGGGTCTACCTTACCACCATCTCCCTCTCCACCCCGCTCATCAACACTTTTGTCTTTCCAAGGTTTATCTTCAAACCCTTACTCTCAAAAGCCTTCTTCCATTTCCAAAACTTCTCCCTCATTCCCTCCATTGTCTCGCTCATTAGAACCAAATCATCAGCATACAACATCTCACTCATCAAACACTCTTTTGCACTCTCTATAACTACGACAATCACAATTGCAAAAATCAACAGCGAAAGTACAGGACCTTGATGCACACCCACCTTCACCTCAAACTCCTCAGACAAATCGGATCCCACTCTAACTCTTGTCTTTGCTTCATACAAACTCATCACTGCTTTAACCATTACTTCTGGTATCCCTCTCTTCCTCATTGTCCACTCCATCACTTTCCTCGGTACTCGGTACAGTATAGAATATAAAATGCAAATTTTCACCAAAAAAGTTAGGATTACAAGATTTTCATGCGGAATTTGGCTCTAAATGATGGGGAATGGCTAGTTTTATATACACAGAACATTTTAGAAATTCTTGAACCAATCGATTTGATAAAATTTGTAATAAATTGTGTTATTATATAAAATTCAGATCATTTGTGCATAAGGCTATTTTGTTTGTGTTTAAAGGGTATTTCTGACCTTGTCGTCCTTGTGATGCCGTATGCCGTAACAGGTATGGGGCTCGTCCGGGAATTGAATTGACCTAAATTTGAGCCTCATTTGTTCATAATATAAACACATTGTATTGTATGCATGATACACATTTTGGCATACAAAAATGTTGTGTGTAATACTAAAATAGTTTGGTTCAAGATATAAATATTGTGTTGTAGAGTACCGTTAAAACGGAGTTTAAACCAGAAAAGTTCATAGAACAAATAATTTTGGAAAAAGTTGGACAAGCTGAGAAAGCCTGATTAATTGATATTAGCCAAGCATTATATGCATTGGTCCAAACATACTATGAAAAAGCAGGTCATCAATTCCTTGCTTGACACCTTAGTTCAGGAAGACATTTGGGATGAATCTTGTTGTAAAAGGATTCAGGCAGTACAGAAATAAGCCACTAGTGATGCCGTCAAATTGAAAGAGTTTGAGTTAAAAGAAAAAGAAATGCAAATACAACAAAAGGAAACGGAAATGCAACCAAAGGAAAAAGAAAAGAGAAGGAAGTTGAATTACAAAAACAGAAAATGCAAAATGAAATTAGACAAAACGAGATGGAATTTAAAATACAAATGGATATGAAAAGAAAGAGCTTGAAGCTCAACTAGAGTTAGAGAATAACAGGCTAACTTCTTAGGAGGAGCAAATGTCTGCTCGCTGGCTTCTCTAAAAAGAAGTCCGGCAAAATTGTGGTCAACTTAGGGATTTGATATTACTGGAAGAGTTCAAACGACGTCTACATTCAGATATCAAAACACATCTGGATGAAAACGAAACTGATACTATGCATGAAGCAGCCACAAAGGCAGATGATTATGCTTTGACGCATAAACTACGTATTAGTAGGCCTAACCAAGATACTAGGTACAACAATAAAACATTACGTTGGGTTCTAACAAAGTATCTTTTGTGTAGGAAGGATTTGTTTCATTTGTAAGTGATAGTGTATATCCAAAGCACATACGAATCATGCGGAACACATTCTGTGCACAGTCTATGCTATTGGAAGACGCAATTCTATCTGATAGGAATTGATTGTATTAGTGTCCCTCTTCACAAGATGAATTGAAACCAGACTTGGTTTCTGGAACTGTCACAATTGGTGTTAGACATGAACTCTCAGTGAAAGGGGGTATCCCTGTTGTTTTGTTAAGAATTTTTTTGGCAGGGGGGAAGTACTCCCAGACCCCATAGTTTGCAAAGTGCCCTTTACAGTAGATAAATTTGAGGAAATAGAGATTTCCCAGCATATGCAGTAACTAGGTCAATGACCCGAAAAGCCTCACAAGAAAATAGTGAGCAGATAATGAGTACAAATACTCGTGGAAAGAGTGATGTGGATGACTTGGTCCCAAATTTAGAGGACACATTTCTCTAAAGCCCAATTTACACGGAGGAATTTGGAGGACATCTTCCTTCTTCGGAGGGGGGGGTGAAAATTCAGTCCCTAAGCACAAACAAGTTGACAAGTTAGTAAACAATGAAAACAAACAGCCGCCGAGCATGGGAAAGCTTAGGGCTGTAACAAAGACTCATTAAGCCATAACAAGCTGATAAGTTAACAAGAAAATGACCCAGCACTTAGTAATACCAACAGGAAGGAGATCAATGTCTGTATGTTTCTACAAGCAAAACGGTGTCCTCATGAGCAAAGGGAGATCACCTGATTCACGTGTAGATGAAGAGTGGAAGTTTGTGCATCAAATTGAAGTGCAAAGGTATACCATAGTCAAGTAATTGGCATGGCCCATGATAGTCCCGTGGCAGGACACTTAGGTGTGAGAAAAATACATGACAGAATTTGGAGTCATTTCTGGTGGCCTACGCTCAGAAAAGATGTATCTGAGATTTGCAGGATTTCTCATACTTGTCAAATGGTGGGCAAGCCCAAATCAGGTAATCAATATTTACTGATCATCATGTATGCCTGAGGCTATAGCCTTGTGAAATAGTAAGGGAACAGAATATAGTGAAAGTTCTAACAAAATTTTTCACCCTTGTACAGGATCAAATTTAATGTCAGGTTTATTCCAACAAGTGAGAATTTCCCAGTACAGTTCTTACTGTTTAACTAAAGGTCGGAACCTAGACAAACTATACCTTTTTTAATCCTTATAATGAGACATACACATTGGGGTACATTTCAACACAATTTGACTTGATTTCAAATTTACCCCTGTACTAATATTACCCCCTTATTTTAAAAAGTTCCCCACATTTCCCAGATGTTGGACCCAAATATTTCGATTCAGCACCTTGGTTCTTGGTAATATAATCCCTAAACAGCTGCTACTCAGCTAAACTGGGATGGAGGTGCAATTGACGTCAACAGCCAGGGACGCATATATAAAGTTACCAAAATGAGGATGCAAAGGTGAACAAAATAAAATCCAAGAAAAACAAGGGTGCACTATATACATGAGAAGCTGCAAATTTAAAGGATATGTAGTCCATGAAGTGGCTGCATCTCCCTGATCACCGGGGCTGCAATACTCTGGAATACTGGAACAGATGGTGTGATATGCAGGACTGCCGCTGGTGGGAGTCTATTCCAAATTGACACTGCACTTGGGTAGAAAGCATATTTATATGCATTAATTGTAGGAATAACTGTGCTCACATATTTCAACGGGTGATCCAACCTGCTTGACAAGTGTGTTGCCCTCTGGAAACACATTGGTGGAGTAATGTTTACCAGACCATAGTGAATTCTATAAAACATGCAAGATTGTTGTATGAGACGCCTATGGCAAGTATATTGCACAATAGAACAGATAAATCTGGTTTTTCGTCGATAAACCTGGTTTTTCAATCGGAAAACCAGGTTTTTCGAATTCGATTGTCATAGTTTTCGAAAAACCAGGTTTATCGACCGAGAAACCTGGTTTTTCAATCGAAAAACAAGGTTTTTCGAATTTGATTGTCATAGTTTTTGATAAACCTGGTTTATCGACCAAGAAACCTGGTTTTTCGCCGATAAACTTGGTTTTTTAATTCGATTGTCATAGTTTTTTTTTGATAAACCTGGTTTTTCAATCGAAAAACCAGGTTTTTCGAATTTCATTGTCATAGTTTTCGAAAAACCAGGTTTATCGACCGAGAAACCTGGTTTTTCGCCGATAAACTTGGTTTTTTAATTCGATTGTCATAGTTTTTATTTTGATAAACCTGTTTTTTCAATCGAAAAACCAGGTTTTTCGAATTCGAAAGCTACATTCTACATGTAGATATGAGAGCAATATAAACAACAAGGGCGAAAGCTACTTTCTACAGGTAGATATGAGAGCAATATAAACAACAAGGTCCAAATACTATACTATGGAAAAAGCAAAGTCAAAATTTCCTTGCCTTTGACCACATTAGTTCAGGAATGAAGACATTTGGGATGAATCTGTTGTAAAAGGATGCAGGACAGTACAGAAATACGCACTAGTATGCCGTCAAATTGAAGGTTTGATGTTAAAGAAAAAGAAATGCAAATACAACAAAGGAAACGGAATGCAACAAAGGAAAAAGAAAAGAGAAGGAAGTTTGAAGTACAAAAACATAAAATGCAAAATGAAATTAGACAAAACGAGAGAGGGAATTTAAAATCAAAGGATATGAAAAGAAAGAGCTTGAAGCTCAACTAGAGTTAGAGAATACAGGCTAACTTCTTAGGAGGAGCCAAATGTCGCTCGATGGCTTCTCTAAAAAAAGAAAAGTCCGCAAACTTGTGGTCAACTAGGGATTTGTCTTCCTGAAGAGTCAAACGACGTCTAATCAGATATCAAAACACATCTGGAGGAAAAACGAAATTGCACTATGCATGAAGAAGCCACAAAGGCAGATGAGTATGCTTGACGCCTAAACTACGATTAGTAGGCCTAACCAAGAAATAGGTAAACAATAACATTACGGTGGTTCTAACAAAGTATCTTGGTGAGAAGGGATTTTGTCATTTTGTAAGTGATAGTGTAAATCCAAAGCCCATACGAATCATGCGGAACACATAGTGCACAGTTATGCGTGGAAGACGCAATCTATCTGATAGGAATTGATTGTATTAGTGTCCTCTTCACAGATGAATTGAAACAGACTTGGTTCTGGAACTGTAACAATTGGTGTTAGACATGAAATCTCAGTGAAAGGGTTATCCATGTTGTTTTGTTAAGAAATTTTTTGCAGGGGGAGAAGTACTCCCAGATCCCATAGTTGGCAAAGTGCCCTTGTACAGTAGATAAAATTTGAGAGGAAATAGAAATTTCCAGCATATGAAGTAACTAGGTCAAGCAAACCCGAAAAAGCCCAAAGAAATATGAGCAGATAATGAGTATCAAATACTCGTGAAAAGAGTGATGTGGAATGACTGGTCCCAATTTAGAGGACACATTTCCTAAGCCCAATTTACACGGAGGAATTTGGAGGACATCTCCTTCTTCGGAGGGGGGGGGGGTGGGGGGGGGGGGTTGGTGATGGTGTGTGAAAATTCAGTCATAAAGACAAACAAGTTGACAAGTTCGTAAACAATGAAAACCAAACAGCCGCCGAGCATGGGAAAGTTAGGGCTGTACAAAGAACTCATTTAAGCCATAACAAGCTGATAAGTTAACAAGAAAATGACCCAGCACTTAGTAATACCCAAACAGGAAGGGTTCAATGTCTGTAGTGTCTAACAAGCAAAAAAACGGTGTCCTCATGAGCAAAGGAGATCACCTGATTCACGTTGTAGATGAAGGAGAGTGGAAGTGGAATTTGGCATCAAATGAAAGAGTGAGAAAGGTAACCATAGTCAAGTATTGGCATGGCCATGATAGTCCAGTGGCAGGGATGGCAGACACTTAGGTGTGAGAAAAAAAAAAATGTGACGAATTTGGAGTCATTTCTGGTGGCCTACGCTCAGAAAAGATGTTTCTGAGTATTGCAAAAATGTTCTCATACTTGTTCAATGCGTGGGCAAGCCCAAATCAGGTAATCAATATTTACTGATCATCATGTATGCCTGAGGCTATAGCCTTGTGAATCGTAGGGAACAGAATATAGTGAAAGTTCTAACAAAATTTTTCACCTTGTACAGGGCTCAAATTAATGTCAGGTTGTTCCACAGTAGAATTTCAGTACAGTTCTTACTGTTTAAAAAAGGTCGGAACCTAACAAACTATCCCCTTTTTAATCCGGATAATGAGACAAGAAACACATTGCGGGTACATTTCAACACAAGGGGACTGATTTCAAAGTTACCCTGTACTATATTACCCCCTTATTTTAAAAAGTTCCCACATTTCCCAGATGTTGGACCCAAATATTTCGATTCAGCACCTTGGTTCTTGGTAATATAATCCCTAAAGCTGCTACCAGCTAAATGGGAATGGAGGTGAACATTGAGTCAACGCCCGGGACGCATATAGAAAGTACAAAATGAGGATGCGAAGGTGAACAAAATAAAAATCAAGAAAACAAGGGGCACTACTACATGAGAGCTGCAAATTTAAAGGATATGTAGTCCATGAAGTGGCTGCATCCCATGATCACGGGGCTCCAATCATCTGGAAACGGGAACAGAGGGGTGATGTGATATGCAGGACTGCCGATGTGGGGAGTCTATTCCAAATTGACACTGCACTTGGGTAGAAAGCATATTTATAGCATTAATTTGTAGATAACTGTGCTCACATATTTCAACGGGTGATCCAACCTGTGACAAGTGTGTGCCCTTGGAAACACATGTGGAGTAATGTTTACCGACCTAGTGAATTCTATAAACATGAAGATTGTTGTATGAGGACGCCATGGCCAAGGATATT
Source organism: Ophioderma brevispina (assembly GCA_023653785.1). Taxonomy (NCBI): domain Eukaryota; kingdom Metazoa; phylum Echinodermata; class Ophiuroidea; order Amphilepidida; family Ophiodermatidae; genus Ophioderma; species Ophioderma brevispina. The sequence goes on along the minus strand of JAMKCH010036471.1, from coordinate 23,867 downwards.
CACAATGTAAGAACAGAATAAATCTGGTTTTTCGCGATAAACATGGTTTTCCATCGAAAAACCAGGTTTTTCGAATTCGATGTCATAGTTTTCGAAAAAAAACCAGTGCTAGCGACCGAGAAACTGGTTTTTTCAATCGTAAAAAACAAGTTTGGGTTTTTTCGAATTTGCACTTGTCATAGTTTGCAAAACATGGTTTACGACCGAGAAACCTGAGTCTTTCGCCGATAAACTTGGTTTTTTCAATTCTAGGTCTAGTTTTATTATTATTAAACTGGATTTTTTTCAATCGAAAAACCAGGTTTTTCGAATTTGGATTGTAAGTTTTTGAAAACCTGGTATCGACCAGAGAAACCTGGTTTTTTCGCCGATAAACTTGGTTTTTTTGTCAATTCTGATTGTCATAGGTTTTCTTTTGATAACCTGGTTTTTTCAATCGAAAACCAGGTTTTTCGAATTTGACTGTCATAGTTTTTGATAAAACATGGTGTATCGATCGAGAAACGTGTTTTTTCGCCGATAAAATTTGTTATCATTCGACTTGTCATAGTTGTTTTTTTGATAAAACCTGGTGTTCGATCGACAAACCAGGTTTTTTCGAATTCGATTGTCATAGTTTTGAAAACAAGGCTTTTCGAATTCGATTGTCATAGTTTTCAAAAAACACTACGTTTTTCGACGAGAAAACGAAACCTGGTTTTTCAAAAAAAACTATGACAATCGAATTCGAAAAACCTGGTTTTTCGTTTTTTGAAAGTTTATCGGGGAAAAAAAAAAGGTTCTCGTCGATAAACCTCGGTTTTTCGTCGCAAAACCGGTTATCGACGGAAAAACCAGGTTTATCTGTTTATTGTGAAATATACTTGCCATAGTAGCCGAGTGTCGTAAGGGGCCCAGTTAATTGATTCTGAGAGGAGTGAACAGGGTATGACGCAGCGGAATTGAGAAAACAAATCTAGCAGCATTTTGAACCTGTTCCAATCTGTTTATTTCATTTGATGATGTGGACTGGTTTCCATACTTCACTCGCGTATCAATTGGGGGTCTCACGAGTGCTTGATAAGCTTTCTTTGACATTTTTTGAACAGGGAGACAAAGTCTCATTAAGAGACATAGTGTACGACGGCTGGTTGAAATCTTGAAGCAGGGTTATTCCATAGGTCAGAGATATTGGACTCCCAGATCGTCAGAGGATGTTGGACAATATTTAAGTTCTCCCACCAATAAAAATATATTGATAACAACATAGGGTTCTTTTTGCGTGTGATATGTTTTCCAGAGTGCGCATTTCTTACCATTAAACTACATTAACCACTTTCCAGACCACTCGGCCAGGATATCCCGATCTTGTCTGGAGGAGAATAATTGGTCGTTGAGTTCTTAACTTCTTAACTCTCTGTACAATATACTGTCATCGGCAAAGAGATTGTTTTGATTGAATGTGTTCATTAATTCATGATATATAAAAAGAAAACAAAACCGGTCCCAAGAGGGACCTTGTGGGACACCTGAAGTGATTATAACCACCTGCATGAGTACCATTTCAGTCTGTTTCTATTGAGAGGAAACTATTTTATCCAGCCCAGAGTGCTGTTCTGATGCAAGTAACTCAAATTTAGCAGAAAGATGGGAGTGGGAGACTTATCAGCGGCCGTACTAAAATAGAGTAAAATGACATCAGTTTGGCCTCTCTGGTTGATGGTTTGTGTCCGTCAACTTACGGAGGTAATGAGTGTTGTAACAGTTGAGAGGCCACCACGAAATAGCTCGTTCATCATTAGTACTTTTATGAGACTAAGGGTTGGCACGATGACTAAGCAAGAATATTAATGCTCCATGATATTACACTATAAAAGGTCAGGGTATAGGACGGTAGTTTGACGGATAGCTTTTGTACCACCGTGTGAATTGCCGAAACTTAAAGCCCTGACGCCATTGCAGGGAGCAGTACCTTGTCAGATGGGATTGCTGAAACAAACATGCGAATTTGGAGACAATTCATTGGACAACAATTTTGAAAGGGGGCGACTTCTTCATCAGGGCCACATGCTTTAGATGGGTTCAGATTTACATAATTGTTTTGGGCTACCCTTCTATGGTAATGGTTAAGTGAGGTATTATAAAGCGGAAAGGGTGGCAGTGGGCTTTCAAATCAACTGTGATACTAGATTTAGAATTTGAAAACGATCTAAACTGTGATTCAAAGCATGCCGCCTGTCATAATTAGTAACTGCACATTTTCGTGAAGTCGGAAGTGTTGTAACACCAAGTTTCTCAGTTTTGGTGAGGTTTGGCATATCGTCGTTGGTCACGACATAGTGTGATCTGATTTTTTGGTCAAATTGACGTTAATAGTTGATTATGGTTGCATTTTATTAATCTTTAATTTTACCCAAAAATTAACAAGTTGAAATTACATCTCCTAACCAAAATAGGCAGTCGAATAACACCCATTTGTATAAAACGGGTTTCACAACACTTCGAATACGTATTCGATAAGCTTTGCGTGTCCAAATTTCTCAAAGCACACAGATATTGTGAACGAATACGTAATCACTGGGACAAAGATTGCTACTTCAGTGATCAAATTCAAAATCGATAATAGGTTTGTCAAAATCTTAAGGCAACTCGGTGAAATTACCCTTTCTATACTTCATGAGGGATTGGTCATGTTATTTCACATTTTATTTTTGTGTATTAATTATGTTACTTGTACGAATGAAACTACGGTCTGTGCGTTCTTGAAAAAGAAAAACAGAATTATCCAAGTTTTGTAGTTTTAACATTTGTAAACAAATAAACCAAATTTTATTAGGGGACATAGTGACATTAACCCTCGTATTACCAAAGGCGAGGAGTTACCACCCAAGGTAAACTTTCCTCCGGGGCGCAAAAACGTTAAAAACTTTCGTTAGGATGCTTCCATATATTTTTTTTGACGAACCAATGGTGAAGGTAGCACGTCCACCGGGGTTAGCTCGAAGTCGATTGTGGGGAAGTGGTTTTATTACCTTTACTACCCATTATTGAAATGCACATTCTGATTGGTCAGTTTACTTACTGAATGCCCATTCTTTTCTGCAATAATGAGTCCGCTAATGCATTTTCCTTAACTCAGTTATTTTCATTTCATCAGCTACAAATCACCTAAATTTAGGCAATATTACTTTTAAAAAAAAACCTATACAAACAAACAAACAAATAAAATCAAGTTGTTTTAGTTAAAAAAAGGTTTGGTCGATCATCTATGGGCTCATAATGTATCTTCGGCGGGCGAAAAAAATAAAATAATGGCGCCATTATTTATTTTTTTTTCCTACCTCGGTCCACATTATTCGCCTATAATGAAACTGCATTATTACCCTTTCTTTATTAGTTCATTTGTTTAATTTGTGCACTGTATGGCTCTAAAATTATATGTTGATTAAAAACTATGTCTTTTTCCATATCATTTGGGGCCACAACCCGCATGAAAATCCAATATTCCTAACCTTTTGATGCGAATTTCATTTTTTTTCATTTTATACGATGTGTGTCTGTGGAATGACCAATTTTGCCAAATTTTTTGACGTCATTGTGACGCCATACTAGGTTCAGGGTGTTGGAAGCCATAGAAAACGGAGTTCTCGTGATGTTTACCACCCCACCCATTAGTATACCGTGTTTACAAATAGACCTTGGAACATAATTGTTGAAAGTTTTGATTTTCTTTGATTTTACACAGAGGGAGGGAGAGAGGAAGAAAAGGGGAAGAAAGCATATGGAGGGTACTTGGGTATTCTGCAAACTAAATAATTACGAATATACATCATTTTAAAAATCCGCCTTTCAGAACAAATGGATATTTTCTCTTGGGAAGTGTTGTTTGTATACTCGTGCCTCTACATTGTTTTAGATTATGTTAGTTTACTATTGAGTCATATTACCCATTGGGGTACTGTTTATTCCTTTCAATTTGGTATATATTTTAAAGCGTGGTCCATTACTTTAAAAGATAGGAACTAGATATGGTAATGAGAATTTAAGAAACGAGAAAATATGGTTGTTATAAAGTTGTATAGACTACATTATCCTCCAAAACCATTTGAGTTATGAAACATTCCCGTTACATTTTAAAATTAATTTCTGAGCTCACTTTTAGAACGTTTCTAGCCAATATTGGTTATTTGTGTTGCAACATGCATACTATTTATTAATTTTTATAATTCAACATCCTACAATGTTTGTGTTCCTTATATATATATTTTACTCCTGAAATGATAGGTTTTTTTTCTGCAAAAATTAGTTAAAACATATTGGGCGACTAATTAAGATTTAATTAGGAGCCAAATTTTGTAGCGGTTGTAATTTTCCCTGAATTCCGATGTGTCCATCGTGGTCAATCTGCGTCAATATTTTAATACACGAGCGATACTGCAACCGTGATGTTTCCCCATTTTAAAAAAACAACCGCTTATTGGAAGACGGTTGTATGCAAGTTGCACTGTTTTGTAGCCTACACACAATGCCATAGACGTATCCGTCCGTCGTCGTCGTCATCGTCATCGTCCATCATGTCCATCATCATCATCATCATCATCGATCAGTAGCAATCATTTGTCGTCCGTCATTCAAGCCCGATGTTTCCTTATTTCACATCGGTAGTTGCCATTATTGCCAACCCTCATCAAATCATCGCCATCGTTATTCTAATCATCGTGGCATCATCGGCATCATCTTTTAAAAATAGTAAAAACCCGTAGCTAATGTAATCTCACCATACCAATATTAGCAATCAACGGGTTCATTCAGTCGAATACGTATTCGACTCCTTAGCACACAGCGACTCAAACATTTGGGTTTTGACAACTGTCAATCACTTTCAGTGCCATTTTGAATAAGAAAACAGTTTGTTTCTTATCTTTTAATACTGGTCCGTCAGTTAGTAAACCTGCATGTGTTTAAAATACACCACTTAATAGCCATTTCCTTTATTTCATTTATACACGCATTCATAAGTAACTCACATTTCAAACGCCGTTTGTTCTCAGAACTAGCATAAATGCTGATTCACAGTATGCAGAACCCACGACGATCTGAACCAAAAAACGCTTGGAATTTTCACGCATGTTTTCCCAATAACATTTTTGCACAAAATCACGATGGGCACTGCGAATACATTTTGTCAGTGGGTATATAATTCCGGTAAAATTTGTAGCCTTTCCAATCACTTAGGTTCCTTGATTTGTGAGCCTTGGAGAATTTTTTGTCAGTTTTCCTCATCATACGCTTAATGTCTGGGGTTATCCAAGGTCGATTTTTGTTTGCCTTTGGTCATTTTTAGAGGGCACGCATCCTCACAATTTTGGATAGTCCTTCTCTAATCTTTACCCAGTTGAATCCACTGATTGCCTTTTTTTCTGTATTGGATGATACAAATCATGTACAAAACTTTCAACTTCCTTATTGCAAAATGGCTGGCTCCAACTTTAATCAAGGCAGTAAACCTTTCTTTGGGGCCTTCTTTTGTAACCTAGGTTTCATATTGATATCAAACAAAACTATACAGTGAGATACCTGGCATCACCTGTATGCATCCTAAAGGTTTTGGGTTTGATGCCACTATTAAGTCTAGAACACTATTTGACACTGCTTTAACCTTATGTTGCATTGCGACAATGAAGTTATTGAGCACACAAAATCAATACATTTGTATTTATGGCTTTGGTCTTAGTGCTGTGTTGGCAACCAATCTCCCCAGTTTATGTCCGGTAAAGTTGAAATCACCGCAATTATTAAATTTGGTTTTGTCTGGGGTTCTTATTGAAAACTTTGTCCACTTAAACATGCGGGATCCAAAGACTGAACTTTGAAAGGTGGTGTTCTATAGTAACTAGCGAACATCAAGCATGTTTGGAATTGCTAAATTGTATCTTAGACCAAACAATTTCACAGTCTTCATCACATTCCTGCTCATCAGAGTTTGATTAGGTAGTCCTTGGTCGCTAAAACAATTCCCCCTCCGTTTTTTAAATTACGGCCTTCCGATAACATGTATTGGCTAGGGGAACATCATAGTAGTCAAAGTATTGTCAATCTTGGATTCACACCCAATATAACTCAGGGTTGTGTTGATCAATGATGGCGCGAAAGACAGCTTGTTTGTGGGAACTTTTGATACCATCACAACTAATTATCATGGCTTTGAGACTATGTTTACGGTTTTTGATAGGGGCGGTTTCAAGTTTTTACTGGTGCTTTTGGTTGGTGTTGATGTTTTTGGATAATCATCGTCACCACTAATTATTTCTTCTTTGATGTTAAGATCTGATAACACAGCAATTGTATTGGATAAATCAATCAAATTGGTTTGGAAAGAAGTTAGATAAAAATTTGGAAATTCACATTCACAACATATCCATGAGAAACGATTTATACATCAAGCTACTACTGATAATCCACATTGGGATTTTCCATGCACTTGGAATGGAACCACAGTTCACACTTATAACACAAGAGCGCTCTATCACTATCCTTCACTTCATCTTTACATATACCGCATGGATATTGAGGCTCTGAATGACTCGACTATTGATGGCTGCAGGACCAGAACCAGGGTTGGTTTCAATTTGGTCACTTAGCTCGATTATCATCAAAAGATGGTAGTAATTTGCTTTAAAATTCAGGACTTGTGTTGATGAATGTGACTTTCTCTTCGAAGCAAGAAAAACGGTAATGCTCCATGTATTAATCTGTTTGAGTTCTCTGAGCACCCTTCAAACTATAGAAAAACATCTTCAAACCTTCTTCCCAAAAATTCTACAGTGTGTCCCCCAAAAAACGCAACACAATAGTGCCAGCCGGCATAAGTTTTGAACATGACCACTTGTTCTTCATTGTAAGGTAACATAGGACTGTCAGCCAATGTCCCAGAAACATTCATAACGATAGAGTCAATAGTGTTTAAGATACGACCCCAACAATCAAATAACCGATTTACATAATATTATTAAACTGGTAATGATAGGGCATTAATTTATGGGTGATAAAATGCATTTCAAGACGGTATGAGGTGAAACCCTGACTATTAAGTAAATGCGTTGGACTACAACATGCTTGTTACATTCTGAACTTTATGAAAGTAAAACATGTTTTCAACACGAAACTGAATATTAACAATATGAATAGGCCTATATATATTGATTCGGTCATTCAATTTGGGGTTAAGAAAACTCTTTGCATCCTGTCACAAAACGATGATGATTGATTAGCTCTAATTGGACAATAGGTGTCTGTTGATCAAACATGCCTAATTCCATCTTCTAAGTTTACTAAAATACATTTTTATTAGCTGTTATTACCAATGAAAACATGTTTATTAACTGTTATTACCAATGAAAACATTCATATGTTAATGTTTGTGGCAGCACATGTCATTTAAAAAAGGAAAATGGTGGTTGCACTTGGAGATTCATATTGGTGGTTCTGCACGCCAAAAGTACAGTGCCGCATTGGTAGTTTATACTAGCGCCTCAATTTGGTGAAATGGGTTCTCCAAGTTACATCGTATCTGGGATCATATCTCTAAAAATATTGAATCTACCTTTATGAACTTTTCAGGGACGTTAGCTAACAGTCCTATCTTACCATACAACAGAGAACAAGTAGCCATGTGCTTTTATTCAAACCTTATGGTGCCTGACACCAAGTGTTGCGTTTTTTTTAGGGGGACACACGGTAGAATAGGATTCTGATGTATACCCCTACTAAGACACAGGCTCCAAAGAACCACAGAAATTGCCAAAGAAAATCTCAAACATAGCCAGAAAAAATGAAGACATACTATATCAAAGATGCCAGAAACAATATTCCAACCAGGTGACAAAGTTTTGGCACTTTCTCAATACAAGGACATCCTTTGAAAGCCAGGTATTCTGGACCATATGAGATTGAGACCAAAATGGGAGGTCTTGACTATGTGCTCAAAACACCAAGTAGACCTAAGGGTCGACAGTTATGTCACATAAATATGCTCAAAGAGTATAAAGAAAGATAATAGTAAAACCTTTATGTGATCAAGAAGAAAGTGCTACTGTATACAAAGAAAATATTTATGGTGACAAATTGCAAATTCTGACATACTTGCCAATTTAGACAAGAAACTCATCTCCCAGAAAGTCAACAAAGTAAACTGAAGTATTAATTCACAAGTGGCAAGGCATATTTAAAAAAAATAAATAAATGTGGACATTTATATAGCGCATTTCACAATGTATCAAAGCGCCACAAGAATATGCCTTACAAATGCCCCAAGTATACTCATACCTTTGGGCGGCGCTCAATGGACAACATTCCTAACAGGTTGCCATTTTGCACCTGGGTGAAGAGAGGCAAGCGAGGTAAATTACCTTGCCCAAGTGCACAACACATTGGCCTCAGCGGGACTCGAACTCAGGACCTTTGGGTCATAAGTCGGTCGTTGTATCCACTATACTACATGTGCCCTGATGTACCCAATAAGACACATCATAAAACATGACATTGATATAGGCGATTCAGAGCCAAAGGTGAATCCAATCCAATTGCAACACCTTAGAAATTAAGTAAAGTACGTGTTAAGCAAAGACATATCTGAGCAGAGTAGTAGTGAATAGAGCTTACCATGTATTCTGGTTCCCAAACCTGATGGTTCACTTAGATTTGTCACAGAATTTCGAAAAAGTCAACCTCTGTTCCAAAACCGACTCATTTCCGATTCTGCGGATTGATGATTGCATAGATAGGACGCCAAATTTGTTAGCAAGTTTTGTTTGTTAAAGGGGTATTGGCAAGTTCCCCCCATTGACAGTGCCAAAGAAATATCACTGCCTTTTGAACGCCCGATTGCCTATACCAATACAAATGAATGGCATTTAGTTTCAATGGAGTAGTCACAGTCATAGACAACTGCTTGGCCTATGTAGATGATATTGTGTATAACCAGACATGGGAAGAACACATGAGACAACTCCATCAGTTGTTTAAGAAATTATCTCAAGCAGGTTTGCCTGTGAATCTGGTGAAAAGTGAATTTTGCCATGCAAATGTCACATATTTGGGACATGTTGTAGAACAAGTATTAGGCCAATCAAAGCAAAGGTTGAAGCAATTGAGAAATTCCCACACCGATCTCGTGAGGTATAGTCGGGTACTACTGAAAATACTCTCCAATATTCTTAGAAATTGCATGTCCGCTGACCATTCTACCGAAGAAATATGCAATTTTTTTGGTCAGAGCAATGCCAAGAAGCATTTGGGAAAATCAAGACTATCTTGATGAATGCGCCAGTTTTGATTGCGCCAGACTTTCAGAAACAATTCAAGTTGGCAGTTGTGCCAGTCATGGAGGCTGTAGTGGAGTGCTCATGCAGGCAGATGAAAATGATCACCCTATTTGTTAGTTCTCAAACAAGTTTGGCAAACATCAGAAAAACTACTCTGCAATTAAGAAAGATTACTCGATACACGAGGAAACTGAGCACATTAAAAGGTCGGAAGGGCGTTGGTTCGATTCCCGCGTCGGTACATCCTTGCGCAAATTTTTCATGTTGGGTTGTATCGACTCAGAATTTGTTTAAATGTTGCAAAATGTCAATTGTAACACATTAGGTTGCTAAACTGTTTCATCTTTCATGATGCAGCTGTAATAGTAGCTAATAGTCAATTTTAGATATTGGCAAGTTCATCATTTTCCCGATGTGTGTCATTTTGACCCGGTGTACATTTTTTCCCGGATCGTTAAGAGCAACCGGGGGTTATCAAAGCTTTCAAAATACTTGTCATTGTTATAAGAGGAATATTTTCTGGTCCAAAATAGTTTAAGATCACCTGAATAATTTTTCAACTTGCCTCAATCTACTCATGTTGTTGAATCGTAGTACATGAAGAAACACGATTTTGTTCAGTTTTAAACCTCAATTAAAGTGTAAAATACAAAACACATCTGGATGTTTTGATCACAACTGAATATTGCCATGGACGATGATGTGTTTTTAAAGACATTTCGTGATCCACAGGCTCGTGTGAAAAGGAAACTAAAAATGGGCTTTTCATCATAACATGAAGAATTTTCAAACTTTTACCACATCACAACATAATGACAATCGGTTACAACTCACTGATCATCGAGGATTTGAACCTGGGACCTTCGGTTTACTAGTATGATACTTTACCAACTAAGCTAATGGGTCAAATGGAGGAAATTAGTGATGCTATAGGCCTTCAGTTCGACTCTGTTCCTACACATATCTTCTAACCAACTTCTAACTTGCGAAAATTAACTGCTTGGGGAAAAAGAGTGAGAGTTAATGATGACAAATAGAGTCAGCAATACTGGACCTTGCAGTTAAAGCAAATTAGTTTATTGATTGCACTAGGAAAATAACAAATAAAGTAAATGGCATTACAGAAAGGAAGGGAATGAAAAAGCTGGACAAATCAGAAACATTCAACTATAATTAGTCACTCTCGTGATCGTCTCTCTTTGACATGAGCAAAGCACAATGCCACGAAAAGACGCCAATCAATGTCAATAAGCGTTTATCTTTTGATGTTTGCTGACGATAATGATGGGAAATGTTGTCCATGTAAAGAAATGTGCGTATTGACAGGCTGGTTGAATAATAGATATGCTCTTCGACGTGATAAATATTCTTGTAAAAATATAAATAATATGTCCTCCAATAACAATAAATGCTTCTCTGTTGATGTTCATCAAAGATAATGATGGAAATATATTAACTGCTCTGAAATAAATAGTATTTATATATGAAGAGCTTATTTCCAAAGGAATGAATCAATTTTGTTGCCCTAACGGTGGACATTTGCAAAAGACGGACTTCGTGGAGATCCCGGACTTGTGAAATTACACTATGGCGTCTATTTCACTTTAATCAAATTAATTTCTCAAAATTAAGCAGAGTGGGGTTCGAACCTACGACAAGCAGAGATTAAGAAGTATTCTTAATCACAAGACTGGCGAGTAATTTGTCGGCGATGTTGGGATTTTAATTCAATATAAACCTTCACGGAATAAAGGCAGACTCATGCGAATATACAATAGATACATTTAACAATAGAAACGATCAATACCGTGTTATTATAAAGTGAACTGTGGCTATTGAAGATGATGCTGTAATACATGCAAGTTAAAGCAATAACAGCACATTTTTTGGAAGAGCGTCCCCAATTTTCACAAAATTTGGAGATTTTTACACAGTTGCATAGGTAACTGGCTAGTAAACTATACCTGTGAATGATAAAGCTCGAACATGCCTATGTATTGCAAAAGAAGGAATTTTGTAATTAGGTTATATCGGAAATCCTGATAATAACGGCTGCCGGAAACGGTCTTCCAATAGGAAATAGCCGGGAAATAGCGCCATGCATGTACGTGTCTACGCTCATCCATTAGTTGTTCTGTTGGTTCAGGCAAGTGAAGTTAGAGGTCATTTTCGTGAGGTGACACTTTTTCACAATGGACGGACAGAAATTTGGCATTTCCAGTTCCGCCGTTAAATTGCAATGGGATTCCCGAATTACAAAATCGCTTCTTTTATGAAAAATAAAAAATGAAAACTTTTGAGCATTACCATTCCGAGGTATATTTTACTACACAATTACCAACACAACTGTGCAAAAATCTCAAATTTTGAAAATTAGGGGCGCTCTACGGAAAGAATTTCGCATCCCGGAATGTTATAATGTAAATGTTTTGGGTCGCCAATGGACCTATGTCGTCTTGAGCTGCGGGACTTATATTATCTTCAGGAATGCTGACAAAAAAGGAAATAGTTACTTAGGAAGATTCCTGTGGAATTATATGTGAAAGTTTCACACGTGCATGCTGTCATTTTGGAGTTGTCGCTGTGAGAATAACATCATTGATTGTAACGCTTCTTTTAATTGGAAATATTATACGCCAAGTCATGCAGAGTGGACATCTTGAATAATAATAATAATAATAATAACAAACAATCTTGATATAGAGCCCAATGCAGAGGCCTCTAAGAAGTGGTTAGAATTTATCTAGAAACACTTTAACAAAAATAAAAAAAATAAAAAAAATAATAAAATTCTAATGTGAAAACCAACTAATGTAAGTATATCAATTTACACAATTTTATTAATTTTTGTATTATTTATGTGTGAAATGGTTACGCCACTGATTGTGACCAACAGATAGAAGAGAACGACAACCCAGTTGCCTGCCCATACTAAGAACATATGGGGATACACCTGAAGCGTCAGCTGTGAGATATGTGTGTATGTCCCCACAAGCGAATCAGTTAAGTCTTGATCTTTCCGGGATTCAGATGCCTCTAACCCTACTAACCTGATGCAAAACATTCTAGGCAACCGGATTGGAAGAAGGTAGAAATACAGAAAAAGAAAGGAAATAAAAATTAACAGAATTATAATTAGTGATTGGAATGCATCGAAAACAGGAAACGTATCAGGAGCCAAAAATTTGTGTAAATAGGAATGTCTTCAGACGTGACTTGAAATAGTTGAGGCTGAGACTAAGCGGATACTGTAGGGAGTTTATTCCACAAATTAATGTGCTGCTGCATATGCAAAAGATCTATCACCATAGAACTTGTTGATGAGTTGGCAGATTATCAAGTGGGAGCAAGAAGATCATGTCAAGGTTCTCGGTGGTGAATACAGATGGATGAGCTCAGAGATATAGGCAGTTGACATTTTTTTGCCTGTGGAGGCCTTATTAGTGTGAGAGGTTGGTGTGTATTCCCGTAGGAGTTTCATGCTAAAATTGATTGTATTGCTGTTGTTTCAGTAGGGCCTAACTGTCAGAAAATGATGGGGTGCAAATTTAATTTTCGGACTGATGCCCCCTCTGCAAGGGGGAATGTTAGTACAGGGAAAAATTAAAATCAAGTCAAATTGTGTTTTAATGTATCCTAATGCGTTCCTATCTCATAAGGATTAAAATAAGTAATATTTGCTAGGTTCCAACCTTTAGTTAACGCGGTATGCCCCATAAGGGTTCAGGTCACCCTGGGGTAAAATGCTTCGATTTTGTGAAAGTGGTGTCAAATTCAGTCTAGTGTCATACTGAAACAGAAAAGCATTTTACTTTTGGTGATATCACCATGCGACACCCCAAAGAGACGGAAAATTCTGGGGACCCCATAGAACCAGTAACCCTTGCTACATTTGCTATGAATAACCCAACCCCCCCCCAAATGTCACACACTGTTAAAATAATACATTTGTGGATCTGTGAGACAATACAAACAAAACTTATCAACCATTTCAACAAAATTCTGAGCATTGGGGAATTTTTACCCCAGGATGACCCTTGAACATTATCGGAGCTATAGCCTTAACTAAGGTCGGAACCTAGGCAAATATATACTTTTTTTAATCAGTATAAGGAGGACGAACGTTTTAGTGTACATTAAAACACAATTTGACTCGATTGTAAATTTTCCCTGTAGTAACGTTTTCTCCCTTGAGAGAAGGGGGAACAGTCCGCAAAATTTGCACCCATTCCATTTTTCTGACTGCCTGGTCCTTATTGAATGGGGGAAAAAACAGCAAGAAAATCAACTTTAGAGCATAAATCCTACGGAACGGTCTTGACATAACATCCCACACTATATTAGGTGAGACCAGTAGAATCTTAAAAATGCCCTCTGTTAATTGGAAGCCAATGCAGAGAGCTGGTGTGATATGGTCTGTCCGCACGGATTTTAAGGACAGGACGGGCAGCTGCATTTTAAACTCGTTGAACTGGTCAATTCTTTTTGGAAGGCCATAAAGCAAGAAATTGCAGGAATCCAGCCTAGATGTAACAAAGGCGTGGACCAATTGATGGTAGATTTTCATCAAGGTACTGTCGAAACTGCCCAATTTTCCTTATTAGAGCCAAGCCGATGTGCATAGCTTAACTGATTGATCATTCTTAGTGATGAGTCTAAAATGACACCAAGGTTCCGTGCTTCAGTGACAGATGTATAACAGAATGCCAATGATAATAGTTGGCTGAGAGTTGCGAGCCGATCTGCTAAAATTAGAGCGAAAGTACAACTTCTCCGTCTTCTTGTCATTTTAATATCAGTGTTGGATTACACCAGGATTCTGAGGTCTGCAATGCATGTTCAAATTTGTTATGCGCTTACGATCCCGAGGGTGGAAAGTCAGGTTGAGCTGGGTGTCATCAGCTAAACAACAAATTGAATACCTTGGGCAGTGATGATATCCTGTAGTGGGGCTGAACAAGATGAAGTCATCGGTCCAGTTACCCGCCCTGTGGGACTCCACATCTATCGCCACAGGGATCGGACGGAAGCACCTTTGAATGATAATAGATTGAGTTCGGCCATGTAGGTAAGACGAGAACCAACTTAATGCCTTTCCAGTAATCCCATACCGTTCAGTTAGACGGGCTAGGAGCTGTTTGTGGTCTGTGGTGTCGAAGGCGGCGCTGGAGTCCCGTAAACAAAAAAACTAGTACAGGCCTATTTTTGTTTGTCAAGAGCATCAAGATTGTCATTCTGCACCCGTAAACAGAGCAGTCTCAGTACTGTGATATTGCCGGTATGGCCGCTTGCATCGGAGCATGGAGATCATTATCGATGAGGTAAAGTCTGCAACTGATGCACTGCTACTCTTTCAATCCCTTTCCGAGAAATGGCAAGATTAGATATAGGGCGATAATTTGAGAGGATGTTGGTGTCCCAAGCCAGGATTTCTTCAGCAGAGGGATGACAGATGCATGCTTTGAGAGCGGGGAAATACGACCGAAGACAAGGAAGAGTTGCCAATCCTTGGTATGACTGGTAACAGATAATCAAGACATAGTTTAAGAGACCAGTGGTAAAGGATATAAGGTGAAGGACTTGATCGATGCCGATTTGATGGATTTCAAGACCTCCTCTTCAGACACTGTAGAAAAGTAGCTGAAGGTGTCTGGCATGACGCTGTTAGTTCCACGGACATAGAGGCAGTAGTTGTATAATGTAGACTGTTACGCAGCTTCTTGATTTCTTGTAGAAAAGAAAATTCTGCAAAATTGTTACCAGCAAGATCTTTTGGGGGAAATTCTGGGCAGTGTAAAGAGGGTTCTTGTTCCACTCTGGGTGAAGTTAATTTACTGACTACACGGAAAGGTCCGATTGATCACATGTAGTAAATCTGGTGTTATATTCCGTCTTGGCTTTAGAAAAGGGAAGAGAGTTGTATTAGAGCACTGATCTTTGTCAGCCTCTTTGCATACTGTGGCCAGTCTGGAAACTCTGCGTCAGCCCGACGCCGCAGTTTCCTTCTTCTCAGCACGACGAACATCTGTTTACCAGGTGCATGAGGACGCAGAACTACAGAGCGATTTACGGTGGAGCAGTTCATCAAGGTCTTCGAAAGAATGTTTTATATTCATTAAACTAGAGAATCACCTCAGCGTATGAAGGAAAACAACAAATGCAGATAGATATCAGAGCGAAAGAGATCTCTTTTGAGGTTGCGAATTTTCCGAGTCTTGCATGGTTGTAATGCACGGTCAGGTCGGTTGATTTTGATGAAAGCACTTGACAGCGTAGTGGTCAACGGCCAGTGACTATGAGTTGAAATATGCTCACAAAATGTCTTGACTTCAAGTTATAGTAGATCCAGAGTGTGGTTCCCGAAGTGTGAGTGGGGCCAACAACTAGTTGTTCAAGTCATGAGATCTAGAATATTAGGGAGGATTGAGCCTCCCGGTCATCCGCCAACGTCAACATTGTAATTAAGTCATACCAGTTAGGGCAAATGGCATACCAACTGTCAAAAGTAGCAAGAAAAGAGGAGAATTTCATCTAGAAACATGATGAGGTGAATTTAATTTTCTTGTCAGGACTTGAGGTGTAGATTAGAATAAGGTGGAAGGAGGTAGAAGGAAGAACAGAATATTGTGACATTCATTATGCCATGGAATTAAACTCGCAGGTCTCGGTTATCCTTACATGGAGACCCATGCCTAAACGAGGAACTGTACCTCCGCCTCTTCTATGATGACGGTGAGAATGATATGCTTTATAATTTGGTAAAGTATTCTGGATATCAGCAATGGCTACATCAACTCTGCTATCTCCCGTCAGCCAAGGATTCGGTGATGGCAAAGATATCAAACTGATTTGATTGATTGACCGAAGACATAAGACAAGTCGGATTTTTGTTATTTGTCTTGATAGACCTGGCATTCCAGGTAAGAAAGCGTACTTCATTTTGGTTAAGATGTTAAAACTATTTGTACCTTAATTAAGTTACTTTTATCTATTGTGTTACCCTGATTAAACACTGTTGATTTTCTGATGCAAGTCCTCGTAGCAATCCTACGTTTTTGTTGCTTGAAACCACGGCTTCCACGGAATTGAAATGCACCATGGTACAAAATTGATAGTACACAACAAAGACTTAAAAATACAAGAATTTCACAAGCAATTAGGGCGAGTATACTATGGAGCACAACCGATGTGCAGTGTGCTGGCAGTTCGTGATCAGCGCACACAAAATACTAAATGAAATTTAAAAACAAATGTGCACACAATTTAGTTCACACGGCAATGGTTATCCATGGGTAGGTGAGATATCTGCCGACCCAGGCAATTGGTCCACCCGGCAAGGAAGGTTTGTGAGTTCAGTTCAGATAATCTCGGACCAGAGGGGTATATGGCTGATGAGTTTTTAAAAATAGACAATTACATTCTACACAAACTTATCAAATTACTATATTACATATTTAAATTACATAATCATAAAATCAAGCCCCAGATGATGATGGAAAGTACCCAAGCAAAACAAACTAACCCCCAAAGGTAATTTATAATTATTAAGGAAATTTTAGTGATATCTCCATTAATGGTAACTGCTGGTTTGGACATTCAACATTCTTGACCCAATCAATTTGAATAAAAAATTTGCCAAAATTGTTTTATAATGATAAAAGTCATATCATTTGTGTATTGTGAGAAACACATTCTTTAACAATTTGATTAAAATTGTAATAAATTGTGTAATATTTGAACAATGATGGAAAGTTTTTGTAGGGTCTCAAAATATATGGTATAAAGATTAAATCTTCTCAACTCAACTGATATTAAAACCACAAAGGTTATAGACCGGTAAAACAGTGTGCATAGCGTGAGAAACATGCATACGGAGTGTGTTGTGTTCTTGTGGTAAAAGCCATTATTTTGTGTTTGCTGAATTTAAAGTCGCCCGGCGACGTTAAATTGAATCGTTATGTTACCTACAAGGAAGCTAATTGGATCTTCATCATTTCGGATGAGGGCTTTTGTAATAAAAAGCTTTACAACATGCAAAAATATCGATTTTGAAAAAATCTTGAAGGCGCCACTATTTTTTCAAATGTGCCCAGTGTCTCTTTAATTAATTTTATAGTACATTTATACTACATTCTAAATGTAGATATTGAGAGGCAATATTAAAACAACAAGGGCGAAAGCTACTTCTAATTTTTTGTAGATATGAGGCAATTAACAACAGGGCGAAAACTACATTCTACATGTTAGATATAAGAGCAATTATAAACAACAAGGGCAAAAGCTACATTCAACATGTAGGATATGGAGAGCAAATTATAAAAACAACAAGAAGGCGAAAGCTACATTCTAATGTAGATCATGAGAGCAATATCAAAAACAAGCGCGAAAGCTACAATCTATAGAGATATGAGAGCAATATAAACAACAAGGGCGAAAGCTACATTTCTTAAATGTCGATATGAGAACAATATAAACCAAAAAGGGCGACGAAAGCTACAAGCTACATGTAGGATATGAGAGCAATATAAACAACAAGAAGGGCGAAAGACATTCTAATGTCAATTGAAAGCAATATAAACAACAAGGGCGAAGGAAAGCTACATTTCCACATGTAGATATAAGAGCAATATAACACAACAAGGGCAGAAAGCTACATTCTACATGTTAGATATGAGAGCAATAAAAACAAACAAGGGCGAAGCTACATTCTACATGTAGAATAAGAGCAATATAAACAACAAGGGCGAAAGCTACATTCTAAATGAGCTCTAGCGCAATATAAACCAACAAGGGCGAAGGGCCGAACGAAAGCTAATCTATGTCCCTATGAGAGCAATGAATAAACAAGCAACGGCCGAAAGCTACATTCTTATCATGTAGGTATAAGAGCAATTATAAACAGGGCGAAGCTTATATTCTAAGTAGCTATAGTGGGGGGGACTGTAGTGCACAAAGCTAGTGAGTGTGCAAATTTGGATAAAATGTGAATTTTGGTACACAGTACTTTATGCATTGATAATCAAAACATGAGTGATGGAAGCACTTGCCCCTTTCATGACCCCAGCTTGTAGTTCAAGGTTCACAAGGGGAAAAAAGTGTAAAATGTTTCGATTGTGATTGAAAAAAACACACCATGATGTTTGTCTGTTACAAGGATTCCAAAAAGGTATAAATTATACTTATCATGCTGTAGTTTTGGAATTATGGGGTAAAAAACTGTAAAACATGGTGAAAAGAAAAAAGTCCATTTGGTTGTACAGGGTCAAAAATTAAAATTTGCTCCAATTTTTGAAAACGTGGTTTCAAGGTTGTTGTTCAGCTCATGGATGAAAATAGGAATAGTTTTGACAACCTTTAGTTTTGACTATCTAAATGTGTGGTATTACCAAATGGCGAAAGAAAAGTCAACAGCTTATTGGCAGCTATTGGGTTATTGACATGAGACCAATTTGTTGGATAAACGTGAAAAACTAAGCATAACAGATAAGCTATTCCTTATTTCAATCCTTTAAGCCAGGGAGACAATTTGCACCCATATTACCTGAATCAAAGCGATTTTTAAAAACTTTTGTCCCATGTACACACCAAAATTGATCTTTTTCACATTTTTACAGATGGTACCCCATATTAACTCCGAAAAACTATAAGCCGAGATATGCAAAACTATACCTTTTGGAATCCTTATAACTCAGACAAATATCATGGTTTGTGTATATTTTCCAACCACATTCCGAACATTTTAAAATGTTGACCCCTGCGTATAACCTTGAAACCCAAGACAGGGGTCTATTAAGGGGGGTTGGCAGTGCTTCCATCAATTGTATGGATTATCAATGCACTAAAGTTATTGGTGCAAAATTCACAATTTTATCCGGAAAAGCGCACACTCTTTCAAATACAGTCCCCCGGCTTAATATAAGGCGATCGTTTAAGGGGCCTCGTGCATTGGTTGCAACATGGGTTGTCTTCTTGTATGTATGTTGTATCCTAGTAGCTATACAGAACATTTGATGCCCTGAAAAGCGTTGATCCCTGCAGTGTTGATGTGATAAATACAATGATAGCTCGGCCATGATAAACTATAAAAAAATAAGGGAACGCAACGCGGATATATAACGACATTGCATGCGATTTGATCTTTGCGTCACAATTTGTGAAGATGCCCCCATAGACTTAAGGGTGGGCAAAGGGTTTTCCGACCATTTTCTCTACATGGCGGCCATTTTGTTATTTGAGCTTTGTTTTAAACGCCGTTTTCACCAGGTTCTAACAAGATATTGTGGTTAATAAATATCTTCAACAAATTGTGATATGTCCACGTTTTGAGAAATTTGCAGACATAAAAGTGTAAACCTTTTTATTTTGGGGACCACTCTGTTTATTTTTACAGTGGTCAATCAGGTATACTTACAAACCGCAAATGTGAAAAATAGTGCTGCCAGAATGGCTCCAAATACATTTTAACAGTTAGTTTTCTCTCAGCTAAGTTTTGGGACTTCGCCCCAAAACCTCCACTAAAGCAGGTATAAGGATGGGTATTGGTATATTTTCGGGGTAGTGGCTCAAACACCCGGCCGCACATCCCTGCCCAAACCAAAAGTGAGACCCCCAGGTGTACAGCAGTACATGACGCGACGGATATTACTACACAATAGTGATTCGGTCTTAGCAATGGACAAGAAGTCCTACGGTATTTAAATGCCAATCATGATAAATTGTAGTTTGGTATTTGCAATGCAGCAACGCAGTTTATACACCTAGTACCAGGAGTACCATAAAAGTACCATGATAATAATTGTCTTAAAGGTTGATACACGAGTATGGTTGATACCTGACATAATTATCAGACGTATGTCTGTATATTAAAATTGGTCTACTTTTGAGGGCCCAAAAATGTGTGGGCAGAAGACAGTAAGTGTGCACATATTGTGGGTAGGTACTGCCTTTTGCATTGTGAGTGGAAATTGAACTTCTGTCGACGGTTTTGGTTAGAGGGAGCAGACTTTGGGGCTATAAATTGAGTATGTTATGTGTTGAAATCTTTTCCAGGGCCGAAAGGCTTGTGTTGTGTTTTGGTGGAGGAAAAAGGTAGATTTTTGGATGAATTCTGAGGCAAGTTATTTCAAGAAATGAAGTACATCAAGAGACTTGCCAATGTGGAATATTCCATGTTCCTAAATGGGGGGTATCATATCGAGGAAATGATATAGTGAGTGTGCTCGAAGAGAGGTGTTGAATAAAATGTAAAAAAATATTGGAAATCTGAAGGCATCTGGGAATAATTTATAACAGAGAACACAGTTTAGATGTGTTACTGAAGAAGGTATAAGTTGTTGTTTGTATCGGGCCCGAAGATTACCTTTTTTGCAAGATGGTTTCAACTTGCATTGTGGACTGAAGAATGTGGAAGAATCAAGAAATCAAATCCAATATCCCATAATACATTGTGTCAAATTATCCTAAATAATGCTGGTAAATATGGTAACATCACGATCTGTACATGCAGTCTTAATACATGCATCTATTATTTAGTAGCTTTCTTCTGATACCAAGTTCCAACTGGATTATGTTGCCCTATGACCTATTTTGTCCCATAACATGGTAACTATGCATTGCAGATGGTACAAACTATTCCTTATTTTAACACATTAAGCTAGATGAACAACTTATTTCAATTTTACCAAGATTGGAGCAACTTCTGATTTTGACCCCTGTACAAATAGAAATTGACCTTTTTTTACCATTTTAGCCATTTTTACCCTATAACTCCCAAAGCAATGGTCACAGATGGTACAAACTATACATTTTTGGAATCCTTATGACTTGACGGACAATACGGCATACATTTCAACATGATTGGAGCATTTTAAAAATTTGACCGCTGTGTAAACTTAAATTAGCCCCTATTGAAAAAGTGATACCACAATTTGAGAGTACTACCTACCTAGCATTGATGTAGAGGGTCCATACTAACTACCAAATGTGTCAAACCTTTTCTGTAGTGAGGAGTAAACGATGATGTTTGACCTGGGTCCCAGCTCCTCTACTAGAACAAGGTCATTGGCCTTATCGAGGTCAGACACAGCAAGTTTCTCTTTATACTTCAAAACAGGGACAGTTTTGGTATCAGACTTACGAGATATATTTTGAATTTTGTTCCAAACTTTTTTAACATTAGTCTGCGAGGAAATTCCCTCACAAAACTGTTGCCAATTACATCTTTGCTCCGACTAGTGGCGTCTGCCAAGCCCTCTTACCAGCTTGTACTCGATTAATTAACATGATCAATCACGGTAAAAAGTACGCATAAGGGCAAATAAGGCTTTCTTTTATCTTTTAACTGCGTGATTCACACTTTTCATCCCACCAAGGAATAGGTGTGGCTTGTTACTGGCAATAAATTGTGTTTGGGAATTGATTCACTTGCAACTTCATTTTGGCACGACTTTCTCTTCACCATAATAACTTAAATTTGTTCCAGTCAGCTTTATTTAGCGACCAGTTGGGGACATGATTAGAAGATGAACTATGCGGTTTATTCCAATACGATTGCAAATCGGCTAACTTGACTAGCCAGGGTATGGGAGCACAAGGTGAGGCGTCAATACAGGACATAAAATGACTCAAAAACCAAAGAAGGTTCTATATAGATATAGAGGTCAAGCGTTACGCAATCTTTAGAAATTCATCGTCCTCGCATGTTTTGCGACCAAAAGAAAACATAGAGTACCAACAATAGAAAGCATGGCTGCCCTCCGCTTCTTCTTTCCACATACTGTGGGTGCCGCTTTGCATATACAAACTAACGGTATGATACAAATGGCATGTATGTGTTTAGAGGTGGCCAGGTGTAATAATAGTCCACCTGGATCATTGTGCTAGATACTCTTTTTCTCATAATGCCAGCGCGCTAGGTGAAAAGATGTATTTCATTTAGTAGTAACCCCAAGGTAAAATATTGCTTAGGCCAAATATCTGTGGAAAATTTTTCAAGAAGCTGATTTCAACTGATTTTGTAGGTAAAGGTGTCAACATTTACCCAAAAAGTGAGTTAATCGTAGGGGGTGGGAAATTGGGTTTTCTAGAGTCAAAGGTCAATAACATGGGTCCATTTGAAATTGATCCAATCATGTTGAAAGTATAACCAAGTTAATAGGTTAACATAAGGATGTCAAAAAGTATAGTTTTGTACTATCTATCTGCGGTCACGAAAGTTTTGGAGTTATAGGCCTAAAAACCGCAAAATCATGTTTTTTACCGCTATTTCTTGGTGAAATTTTCAAATATTTTTAAAATTACTCGATTGGATAGAAAATGGTGCAATTATAGATAGACTCATAGGATAAAAATAAGGAATAGTTTTGGCTGCAAAATGTGTCAGCGCCCAGCACGACGAACTTTGGTTTGAATGGGCTTCACCCCCTTGGACTCAACGGGCCTTGCCATTGTTTTGATCCGTCTTATTCACTACTACCCCCATAAGGTATTGGTGGACATTAAAGTCGCCACAAATACCAACATTTCTATGATTAGCTAAAAGAGTTTTCCAAGACCTCCCCGAATCCCATGCACAACCAGGATTATAACATTAAAACAGTAAATCCGTTGTTGTTGATTATATCAGACAATATCAATTTTAGTCCATTCGCGTTGATACGTTTCGTCCCCCTGGGTTTTGGGACCCATTTCAAAATTAAAGTTGGAGAGGATCAACCTCGCTCTAACCGGGAAATGGAAAGAATTCAAATGCCGTGCCACCCCGGATTTCTGGAGTACGCTACAAAGTCATATAACTCAATCACCTGCCACTGAATACCATTTCATCATGTATGGAAACGCACTATAGTGTATTTCAGGTCTTAACAACATTGCTCCCATAACATGATTAACAGAAGTCCCTGCGCCTCATTGCATTTTTTTCACCTCCGCAAGAATGGTACGGGGTCACGTATCAGATGAATCAAGTATACCTGTGGATTCAAATGGGATAGATATCGCTATCCATAAACTGCAAAGGCAATACTTCCTATACTTCCTATACTCGATTCGCGCTGATATAGGGACAAACCTGTACTTTTTTACGGGGCTAGAGCTTTGTGAGGGGCGCACAGCAATTCAACTTGTAGCAACTCCAGTCCGTGCGTCCGTATATTGTGTGTTTCTAACGGTCAATACACTGTACGGGTTCAGTCGCTATTCAGAAGAACCTATTACTCAGAAGCCCACTATTTCAGAAAACCCACTACTCATAGAGGCCCGCTAATTCAGAATTTTCGGAATAGCGGGCCTTCTTAATAAAGGGATTTCTGGATAGTGGGCTTTTTGTTGTATTTTATTTAAAAACCTCGCTATTCCAGAATGTTTGTTCTGACGACGGGTTGTCTTCTGATTAATGGGTCCTTCTGGTCATCAGAAAACCCGTTACTCATAAGGCCCGCTATTCCAATTCTGATTAGTGGGCTGTTTTAAATGTTAAAACGGCCCGTTATTCAGAAGACCCCCCGCAGTCAGAATATTTTCTACAAAACGTCGGGATTTATCTGAATAACGGGCCTTGCTGGTAAT
>JAMKCH010036470.1:0-14288 GCA_023653785.1 Ophioderma brevispina | reverse complement strand
TATTGGATGCCTGCGAGCTTTAGAGGTAACTGACTTCAGGTTCAACAGTTTATGTTAATATTCAAACAATTGTTTTAGGCAGTTCTTGAGGTAGTTGACTTTAGGAGCCCTTTAACTGTTTGATTCACAACTTTAATCCAATATTCTAATTGATACCTAGACTGATGCGAGTAAGCCAGGCTAAATGGTTAATATTATCCAAATATAGTAATGTCAGCCTAATATTTGGTACAGTGGTTCTCTGGCGATAGTATATAATGATGTATTAATTTTGGCTTTGTAGTAATTTAAATTAATTTGGTTAAAATTTGGCAAGAGGAAACTGTCTTCATGCCAAGGGCATGCAATCATAAGAATTTTATTATTTTACATATGTGGCTTGTCATACTAAAATATTGCATATGTGGCTTTATGTTGGCTTTACAGATGGCTCAATCTGTGGTATGGGTTTACACATGTAATAGGGGAAGCTGTCTCCAAAGTAACCCATGGTGTTGAAATGAACTGTTCTCAAAGCCAGGCCATATTGAAAACTATGGTTGTTTGGAGAACCTGTTATGAATGAATAAAGGACTTTGTCCTATGCACGATGTGATGCAATTGGCAAACCTTTGTCTTGTCCCATTCTTTGTCCATGGACAATAGCTATAATTATAGCCCTAACCCTCCTGTAAGCGTCAAAAAGCCACACCCTGCAACTTTGTAGCTTTAGCCCACAGTAAGTTAATTGTATCTTTAAAAAGAATTAGCTATTTTGTGGCTTACACTTACAGTAAATTAGCCTAGAAAGTACCCTGTGGTTTTTTGTAGCCCTTGGGCATATCAACATTATCTACATGTATTATAGATAATAGGTCCATTGCTGACTTTTTTTGCTGTAGCCATTTGTAGCTTACAGTACATCAGTCTTATAGATACAACTTTTTTAATATATCTTCTTTACTGCCAGCTACAAAATGTGGCATTTTGTGGGCTACAGTAAATAACTAACATGAAATGGCTATATTTTGTGGCTTTATATGGCCTGCAGTAACGCCTGTATAAAAACCGAAATAGGAGGTTAGGGATAATAAGTTAGATTTTTTTGAAGAAATTGCATTTGTCCAATGATGTTAAAACAGCCATTTCATGTGTTTAGCAGGTCAGTATGTTATTTCGTACAACTGTGGAAGCAGCCATTGTTGAGCTTGTTCCACGTTGATATTTCTTTTCGGTGTGGGGAGCACCATGTCTTGGGGCTGTTCCCAGACAGTCCATTTCTCTACCTCCGTGCAGTGATGTCACAACCTTGACGCAGCCTTTACGCACGCGTCAAAGATATGCCGTCTTTGTGCGTGCGTGTCCAAACGCCTTTGCTTTAAGCCAGTGGCGCGCGGTTTATTGGTGCGACCGTCAAATTTTGCGCTGACGTCACTGCACGGAGGAAGGCAAATGAAGTATAGCTATGGTTTGCACTGAAAAAGTAACCGAACAAATGACCTATAATAAATGCCGCCTCTTTGAAAAATTTAACAACTATGGGGCATTAATTACAGACATCATGATACTTTGCATTCCATACCCTCATTGCTCATCTCTAAAAAAACCGTAATTGACTCTTTTTGATATTTCAGACTCACTATATGATTTATGGGCGTGGTTTTCAGACGTGGGAGTACTCGCCAGCCTTTGCTATCCGTTCTTATGCCTATATCTTCCTCCATGTGCTGCCTGGTAAACTTCATAGACAGCTGCTGGATGCCAATAGGGTAAGATGACTTGCTGCTTACTACATTATGCCAGTAAACCATACTGATGGCTGATGTGCATGTTTCGACTTGGTGTCTTAAAAGATAATCAAGATATATAATTTAAGTTCCGAGTGCAATATCTGCATCACACATTCCTGTGATAAATCTTAGCTATTTTATAATCACTGGAAAAGTTTTTTGAATGATCACTCACTATAGTCCATTTCTCTACCTCCGTGCAGTGATGTCATAACCTTGTCGCAGCTTTTACACACGCATCAAGATATGCCCTCTTTGTTCGCACGTGTAAAAAGGTAAAAATACCGTCACTTTAAGCCAGCGAGCGTGGTTTACTGGTGCGACTATCAAATCTCTCGCCGATATCACTACACGGAGGTAGGGAAATGGAATATACCTTCAGTGTCGTACGCATTAGGGTGTGTACACAATGTACGCTCACTGAGAGCGCACAGCGTGACGTGCATATGCATTCAAAGACCGTTTCCAGCGATTATAGATTGGAATACTACCATAATTTTATACACGTTTCTTGGCTTAGATATGCTGAAAATGGCTTGTGTAATTTGTTGGGGTACAGGCTGTTGTCGCACCAAGTTTGGCCTGATTACATGTATTGTCCATCCCTAGTAAAATGGCATAAAAAATAATAGTTTTGTGAATGTTAAACAGGTGTATACATGTGTAGCATGTGTGACAATGAGGTTATATTTAATAAGGTGTACAGTCGAAAGCAAAAGTAAAAATTAAAGTACTGATGAAAACATATCATTGTGTTGATTAGACCCCCAGTAAAAGCCAAAATAATTCAAAATTTCCCTTCACTGCTCCTCCCCCCGCCAAAAAAAAAATTTAGTGCCATCACTGATTTAGTGCAGATAATGTAGTCAAATAAAGCTTTAATAATGTTTAGAAGTATTTTTTAACATATGTTTTAATGTTTACAAGGAACTTAAAGTGACAGGAAGAGATTTTTTTAGGATATGAATTTCTCTCAAATTTCACTGGATCAGTTGTAGACCCCTACCAAGAACGTTTGGAAGGTTTATTGGACAAACAGGTGCAAAAGAAATCCGCAAACCTTGTTTTGAACTTGCCTGCTATCGTAATCGTTCCCCATAGAAAACCATGCTTTGACTTTCTGTCATGCACGACAGAAACTACTAAATCATCATCAATTACATAAAGACGGCGTATTCGACTTATTCTCTTCAGGTGTGATCTAATACATTGGTAAGCATTCCAAATATGTAAAAAACCTAGGTTTGAGAAAAATTGGGGGCGCTTCTTTCTGGAAATCTCATGTCTCTTTAATGGAATGGTCATTTTTATTCACCTCATACACATAAAATTCAGGATGTAATTGCTGCATTTCTCAAACTCAGATTTAAGTGTAAAATCCTAGGGATTTGTCTTGAGAATCTTGAAGCCCTCCACATACCTCCTGTTTTACCACCAAGTGATGTTGCAATTGTGTTGTTCTTTGAGGGGGAGAACTCATTTGGATTCAGCACTGGTCCTGAGGTAGAGGGAACATTTTGAACAAGATAATACCAAAGTTTTCACTCTTTTGATTGAGATTGTAGTTCTTCTAAGCACATTGGATCTACAAGTACATTCAAGTATCTCATATTTGTAAATCCAGGTTGAACTAAAAATGTAACAAAATCAATGTGAAAGATATTATTCCACTTGATTGCATTACAGATTCTGGTATTCTATTTCATTCGCTGTGTGTTGGGCCTGGCTTGCGCTATTTGTGAGCTCTACTTCTACAGGTAAAATAATCAACTCAAACACCAAAGCTACTTGAGTGTATTTTATGTGCACTGTGTCTATTTTTCATTCATACAGCATTAAAGTATAAGCCTATGTGATGGTGTTGCATCTTTTCTCTGTCAGTCTGTTGGACTGTCTGTCTGTCTGTCTGTCTGTCTGTCTGTCTGTCTGTCTGTCTGTCTGTCTGTCTGTCTGTCTGTCTCTCTCTGCCCATACTTTGTAAATGCTCCTTACAGTCTGATGAATTTTCATGTAACTTGGTAGGGAAAATCATCGGCAGGGGCAAATCATCGGCAGGGGCAAATCATCGGCAGGGGCATAGGGGTTTTCGGGAATTTTAGGTCATAGGTCTTCTTGGCATCATTTGAAATCATTATGTAAGAAACTTCATGCTGCTTTTCCCATCCCAAAGTGATGGCTGGGTATTCCCCAAATAGCAAAGTTGCTCGGAATGAGCCTTGAGGGGAGTAAAGGGCCATATGGGAGTGTTCCATGATAAGAGTTCAAAAGTCATCTTGGAGTCATCTTGGAGTAGTTTGAGGTCATTGTTAAAAAAATGCTTTGTTGTCCCCAGTAATGGGTGGGTTTCACTAAAGTGTTTCAGAATGGGTCATATAGGTACTAGGGTAGCAGGTCAAAGATCATATGGAGTCACTTGAGGTCATTGTGTAAAAATACCGCTGCTTCCACCAAGGTTGCTCAGAATATTAAGCAGATCATTTGCGGGAATAAGGGGTCAAAGGTCATCTGAAGTCCTGTCAGACACAAATACTGGTGCTTCCATAGAAATTGCTGTAGCATTCAATTATATCAGGTCAAAGGTCATCTAGATAATTTGAGGTCATGTAAACACTTAACAATATAAATAGGTATTCACCAACATTTCTAGAAGAATTCTTGTGAAGTGAGTCATATGATGCCATCACCAGTTAGAGGTCAAAGGTTATCTAGGGGTCACTGTTCAAAATACATATGATGTTGATTTTCCCACATAATGGGTAATAGTTGCCAAAGTTATTCTGTTTTTTTTAAAGACTATTCAAGATTATCTGCAGTCCATTTGGGATTATTGGCAAACATGTATCAAATGCAGGGTTCTCTAAGGTTAAAACCAGTAAAAACTGGTTTTAACCATGCAGTCAAAACTGCTTTTTAACCAGTCAAAACATTGTCAAACCTATAAAAACTCAAGGAAAATGCATAAGCAGTGCCAAGGGTTGTGAAAGAGCCCTGTTGGATTATATCATAATGTGTATAAATAAAACTCAATTCACAGTAAAAGAAAATACATTACTATTTGTGCTGTATTCAAGTAATTAAAAAGTTGTGATAGCTGGTATAGTGAGAAACTAGTAATTAATTTCATGACTGAAACTTACATTTGAAGAGGATGTTCAGGACACACCAATAATATTATATTTAATGATAAGGTCTTACTGGTCTTAAGATGGTCATTTGCCAAATTGTAGTCCTTGATCATGTCTAACTTACCCAATTACTTAAAGGGAGTTTCCGTAACCTGACCCATCTGACACACTTTTTCTGACACACTTATTAATTCGGAAACCCTTCACAGAATAAAGCACATTATTCCGTTAAGGCTTCCAAATTCATAAGTGTGTCAGAAAAAGTGTCAGATAGGTCAGGTTACGGAAACTCCCTTATTTCAAAATGTCAATGGAAATTAATTCACATTTACCACTGCTTTTGCCTTGAATATTCCACAAGACAAGCATATTATTTTAGAACAACCTAGCAGGAGGAGCGGTGTAATGACAATTTAACAGTAACATAGTCCCTTTAGTGTTTACCTTGTTTTTATTTTGTCCTGTTTTGGGCCTCCCATACCTGTTTCCCTGCTTCCATAATCTTCCGGCCTACCAACAACACGCATTCACATTAGCTAGTAAAATCTCAATTCCCTTGCACAGTTCAGTAGCTTTCATCACTAATGAGTTAGAAAATCCAAACCCCTGTTTATTAATTGGGTATGATAATACCCAGGTCACACAGGTCATTCATGTCATGTATGTACAAGTACACCCCACTGACCTGTGTCCTTAGTGGATGAGCTTATTGTAAATCATATGATCGTACCCCCCCCAAAGTTACAACGATAATCCAATGACATGACGTTACAATAATCCATGGACATGACCTTAATGTGTTAGACCATAGAAGTCAAAAATTAGACCATACTTAGACCGTTGTTACTTCCTTACACACCAGTTTAAGGTGTATTATTCAAGTATTTATTCAAAGTGACAGAATAAATTATGACATTTTATTTAAAAATTGGGGGGGGGCACTTGAACATAAATGTCTTTTTAGATTTCTCTAAATGATTTGATTTTGATATACAATGTTCTTGATGCTTTACCCATTTGTAGCTATTGGAATAACCATGCATTTTTTATATTTTTGTTGCAGTCATTCAATGTTTTTTTTAAGTTATTTGTTTTTACAAAATTGACAAATAAATGTTTGGTACAAAGTAATGCAAAATCAATTTAAAAGTACAAAGTGTTGGGGTTTTGACGCTCCTTTTACGCACTTTGGGCGGTCAAAACGGGCCCGTTAAAAAAACCAGTTTTTTCCGATTTTAAGCATGTAGTTAAAACATGGCGGATTAAAACCTTCAATCCTGGTCAATTTCTTCCATTAGAAATGGCATGTAAGCACTAAATTTATGTACAGTTTGAGCAAAAAAAACCCCTACATTCAGAATAAAAAATAATTAAAATAGTTGAGAATTGTTTTTGCTCAAATGTTTGCTATGCTTATAAAGAAGGATAAACAGGCTTTCAGAAAACGTTTATTTGGTGTCATTTGGACTTTGGAGGAAGAAGTTACGCCTATTTTGCTGAGAGACTTAAACATCCTGTTTGGCCGATTTTTGAGCCAAACAAAGATGCATCTCTTACATAGAAACATTGTCTTCAAGCAGTGATTTGCGGTACAAACATTAACACCAATATTGTTGAACAATAAAAGGGGGGAGAGTAATTGAAGGATATAAAAATGAAGATCCCAGAGATTACAAAAGGAAACGCTAAGTAAAAAATGTACAATTTCCCAAATAAGAAATTCAAGATAGCGGTGTAAGACCCACAGTTTACTTTGGCTTTAGCAAGATTCATTGGTTTGAACTCAACGAAACTTGGGCGCAAAGTGAAACCATAGGAAAGTTTTGTATTCCGCTTGAAAAAAAGCAGTGCGATATTGAATTTTAGAGTTTTAATTCTGATTTATATCAAAACGTCAGTTTATTCTTCTTGCATTTATAGATGCTGAGTATACTGATTTGTGCAAAGTAATTACCTTAGAGATGTAAAACAAAAAGATCTGAGCAGGTTCATTAGGTTCATTGAATTGAGGTACATTGATATGGTTTTTTTTTTATTAACTAACACTCTTTATTGAACAATGGTAATTTAATTTTTTGAAGATATTGTATTATAAGTATGTACAAAATAGACATTTATCAAAAACTGATATGTTTTTGGAAGAAAGAAACGATTACCATCTGAAAGTGCTGTGGGAATGGTCTTTGCTTTATAAATGTGTTAGGTATACGTCTGTGTCAGTCTCTCCGCATGTATGGCTAATATCAGCCAAAATCTGAATTTTTCGGTCTCTTCCGCAAAATTGTCATAGTTTCTGAACCCAAGTCCAAAAGACACCAAATAAAAATCTTCTGATAGCCTGTTTCATCTATGTAAACAGCCAAAGCCAAACATGAAGCAAAAAAATAAACGTTTTAACCTTGTGAAGAAAAAATCTTTCCTGAATGTTAGGGTTTTTATGACTCACGTATATATGATGTGGTGCTTATAAGCCATGGTCGATCACTAATAGCCTCATCACCAGAACCCCAAACAGATTTTACTGAAGTGGTCACAATTCTGGTATCTGAAGAGAGCTGCTATTTTTTTAACTTACCCTGTGAAGCGTAGGGCTAAAGATGTTTGGTTGGATGTGTTATGATGAAAATGTGCCCATTTTGGTCGAACACTATAATTTTACACAGTACTGAAACACAATCTTGTTTTGTTCTCACATCAAAAACGGATTAAAATATTGGAGCGAAACTTAACAGATGGGTTGGGGTGAAGTCTATTCTATCCACAATGAAAACTTATATACTTAAATTGGGTCACCCTTTAAGTGATTGGTCACATTGAGGGTGTTTAGAAAAAATCAATCAAAGCTTATGGTATCTGCGGTATTAACCCTTTCTGCACCAGTAACCTAATGTGCCAATTTGGAAAGCCATGAAAAAATATGGGGTTTTTGAAGAACAGGGACAGGCTCTTATGTTCAGGAAATTATTGAGGAAGTTAGAATTAACACATTCTGCTTCTGTGAAACTACGCTAACTTTTGATTTACTCACGAAAAAAAACCAAAGTCACCTAAATTTGCTCGCCGAACTTTGTTCGGCAGAGACTAGTAGTCACTTTCTGTCTGTCTGTTCTGTGTCTGCTGTCGTCCGTCCGTCCGTTCCGTCCGTCCGTCCGTCTGTCTGTCTTTCTGCCTGCCGTCCGTGTTCACGACTGGTGTACGATTTATCTGGGTTCCGTAAGGGCTACGTTGATTTAACTTGGTGGAAGAAGAGGTCGAGGAGTCTCGACCTGATTAGATTTTGGGAGTAAAATATGCTAATTAAGTATCTAATTTGCCATAATTTACGAAAATTTTCCCCCAAGGCTGTGTACAAGTTCTGGAGTTCCGTGTGGCGTATAATGATGTAACTTGGTGAAGGAAGCGGGCTGAGTCTCGACCTGATTAGATTTTGGGAGTATTTCGGGTCGCAAACCAAATATGCAAAGGAGCTAATAATATGCAAAAATCAGCGTAATTGCTATAATTTTGAAATGGTAAATGATACGCAAAAATTCCATTCACTGCATGAAAGCCTAATCGTGGTGGCATCTCTTGCCAATTTGGAAAGTGCGGATAATGTGCGGCTTAGGTATGCAAATGAGCTAATTAAATAGCCATAATTGTAGTCTCTTGAATGGGGGGGATACATCGTATGGGCAAAAAATTCCTGCACTACATGAAAGAAACTATGCCAACATCTTTTGGATGAATCAAAATCTGGCATTTTAATGGTTAACAAAAAAATAAAAAATTTTGGATAAAAATTGATATAATTAAATATGAGTAATGCGTATTGCTGGAAATGTCATGCAAAATTCATTCACTACATGGACTACATGCCGTACATCTTTGTGTGAAGCATAATTGGGGTCAAAGTGCATGTGGGCCAATAAAGGGCATGTATGATGCAATTGACTAATTAAATATGCGTAATTGCAGTATTGCTGAAAACAGTACATGGGATATGCAAGTTCCTGTGCTACATGGAAGACTGTGCCAGACATCTTTTGGGTGAATCATAAGTGTGGTCAAAAGCATGTGGGCAAATTAAAGGGGGATTCTTGATTATTTTAAAATTGCAACTAATGCCAAATGCTGGTACATTTCACCAAATTTGCTCAGGATGATCATTTTAACACCTTGCAAAAGAATTGATACAGGAGTTCATTTACTTACAACTTCAATAGGTTCAGTTATGTGTTTAGTTGGCAGTATGTGCGTGTGTGGTTTGGTTGGTGTACAAAACAAGAAGACTTTGTCAAAGCAAAAAAAAAGGGGGGGGGAGGATACAACAACAAAGGTATTAACATTCAATTGATATAGTAGGATATCTAGTACCATGTTTTCATTGAAAAAGGGTTTTGTTCAGGTTCTTGTGGGTCAGTCTTTTGGTTGCAGCCTGTTTAAATTCTTGGAAAAGGTGAAAATACGTAACATTCGGTGTTTACCACTTTCCAGGACCGTAGGGGCCCCAAATTTAAAAAATGTGGTACAGATTTTTCAAAATAGTGTTGCCAAATTGAATAAATTTTCATTATCTGTACTAAATTTAGTTGAATTTAAGGGATTTTTGCATGACTTTCATGATTGATATCTCCACAATGGAAAATGTTGTGACCCCCCTGGGGTGGTGTTCAAATGAAAGAGCGAGAGGAATAAATAATGCTATAAATGCAAACCCGGGGGTGATACTTCTAAACATTTCTGGTGTCAGTGTGTCTGTCTGTCTGAACGTGTCTATTTTCTCGGAGACCTGAGGCACACGTTCTGAACCTTGGTGGGTGGGTCCCCTTGACCGTCAAATACCAGGTGTATTGGTAGGTCAAAGGTCAGGTCAGGGTCATTCAGGTCAAATGAGGTAAAATGGAGTAAACGTTGGTGTATGGACATGAAACTTGGCGGGTGGGATCGATTTGATGCAAAAATTGGAGGTCATGACGAGGTCATTAGGGGTCGTTCAAGGACAAATGAACGTAAACGTTGGTTTCTCGGAGACCGAGGGTCGACGTTCCTGAACTTGGTGGGTGGGTTCCCGACGTCGAGGACCGAGATTGTATTGGTTAGTGGATCAAAGGTGATCAAAGGTCATCAGGTCATTCAGGTCAAATGGGGTAACGTTGGGTGTATGGATATGAACTTGGAGGGTGGGGTCGATTTTTGATGCCAAAATTTTAAAGGTCATGACAAGTCATTAGTGGGTCATTCAAGGTCAAAGGAGGTTCAAAGAGGTAAACTTTGGTGTATCAACGAAACTTAGTGGGCGGGGTCGATGTTGATGCTGAAAATTTTAAATGGCCATGACAAGGTCATCAGGGTCTTCCAAAGTCAAATGGGGTTAACGTTGGTGTATGGAACATGTAAAATCTCTCACTTATGCTTGTGGGGGGGCTTTCAACTTTCAAGATTAATATCTCCCCACAAAATGTTGTGACCCCCCTAGGGTGGTTCAAATGAATTAGGTGGGAAGTAAAACTAGTTGCACTCTGGTGTGCTGCTTTTTGTCTTACAGTTATGCGCGAAAGCAGGCTTGACTTGTGGGTTCAAGACCGCCTTGTTACTCTCAATGATAACTAGATTGTTTTTATGTGAAACATTAAAGATGATATTTATGTAAGTGTGAATCATTCATGAAGTGAAGACATCCATTGTTGGCATCACATCATAGGGATACAAGGAAGAATTGCTCACAAACTAGTTTTCTTGAAACAATTTGCAATAAATGGACCTGACTAACCAGCTGTACTTGAACAGTCATCTGGTATCTGGTTTTTTTGGGCCTAGCAATTAACAGCACATTTTGCTAAATAATTCCCAGTAGAAGTTTCTGTTAAAAGTGTGTATATGATTGTCTTACAACCCCTGACTTATCTGAAAGTTGTTTAAATTTTATAAGTATAGGAAAGATTTATTTTTCTGGGGGATTTTTCGTTGTCTGCCAATTTCAGCCGCTAAAGCATTTCCTTCCAAAGTATCACCCTGTCCTAAGGCAGGAAGGACACATAGGGATCAACTTTGTTCACTGTTGATGTCGGTTGTTGTTGTTGATGGTGTGTTGCTGTTGTTGTGTGTTGATGTTTCTTGTTGTGAAAAGGGTTAACATTGACGTAATATCCACATACTTCAATGATTTAAACCAAATTGGGTCACAGGGTGCAGCATGGGATCCCCCAGTTGTTGATGAGGTCAAAGGTCACATGCCAAGGTCAAAGGTCATGTGAGGTACAAATGTAAAAGTAGCTGAATGTAAAATTGACCTCATTTGGAAAAGTTAAGTTCATGGAAACCAAACTTGAATCATAGGTGGCAACAGGGATCCCTCATTTGTTGATGAGGTCAAAGGTCGCAATGCCAAGGGTCAAAGGTCAATGTGAGGTCAAGTTGTAAGACACAAGCAGTCCGAGGACCGATGTATTTTTATATTAACCTTAAATTTAGCACAGTAATATATAGGGCATGGTGGAGACTAAACGGGCATTTTGCGATCCACAGCCTTGTCCCCCAACTTACCTAACAAAAGTGAGATCTATCTCAAAAACCAAAGGTTTGTTTCAACAAAACTTGGTTGTAGGTGTGCGAGTCCCTTCACTTGTAAGAAGTAGAGATACGATATGCTGAAATCATTAACAGGCACCTTTGACATAGGGAATTGTTTTTTGGTGGGAGTGCAAATCATGGCTTAATAGGGATTATGCAGATACATATTTTCCACAAAAAATATTTCTCTATGAAACAGGACACATCACAAAACATTTTTATAAGCAGATATTGGACTTTAAAATGGAATTTATTTGAACATTTTGTTTCATGCAGAGGTATATGCAAGAATTTTGTGCTACTGTTGTAGATTAACCCTATGTTTCTCAGTACTAAGAACAGGAATGTTTATATTAAGTTGCAGGTAGATATGTGTCAACTTTAGGGTAAAATTGCTAGAAGAGAGTATTTATACCATGATGTAATTGGTTTGTAGTAAGCTTTTTTCAACCCTGTGTACAACTGTACAAATATAAGAATATTGTGTTTACAAATGGCTGGCATTGGTTGATCAGTTTATTAACAAATCAATGGATGAGACATGTGGTATGAGTTAGGGTGAGTACCATCATGGGCTTGTCAAGGTGAATGGTTTTAAAGGTGGATGACCCGATCAACAACCTTCCCCCACACCCACTTTACTCCATCCAAAATTGAGATTTTGGTATGAGAAAAGACGAAAAACATCAGATTTTTTTTTTATTACCCCAGTGAAATGAATCATAGATGATTTGCACAATCCCCCATAATGAATCCCGTGAAGGGCTATTTCCATTCTGGAACTCTACCTCAAAGTAGCTTAAAAACATGGAAGAGCATAATATCAATACTAGAAAATCTAACCGTATCAGTGACGTGGCACAGCGAACGAAATTGTGTGTAATCGTCCAGCAGGTGACAATTAGGGCACGGTTATGATCGAAACTGCACTTTTGTCGTAAATTCAAATCGGGTGCTTGGTTGTTTTTGTGTCGCCGGCCTTAAGGCAGAAAGAAAGAGAAAGACACATAGGGATCACTTTGTCACTTCTTGTAGTCTGTTGTTGTTGATGTTGGGTGAAAAAGGGGAATGTTGGTAAAATGCCTGTAATATCCACATACTTTGATGATTAAACAAATTTGGGTCACAGGTGCAAAACATGACATCCCCCTTGTTTTTTTTTTTTTTTTTTTTTTTTTTTTTTTTTTCTTGATGAGTCAAAGGTCACATACAAGGTCAAAGTCAAAGGTCATGTGAGGTCAATTTGTAAAAGTAAATAGCTGAAAATATAAAGGTAATCATGATGAGAATTGTTTATTTTACTTTAGAATTTTAAAAAAAACTTGAGTCATAGGTGCAACATCGGATCCCTCATTGTTGATGAGGTCCAAAGGTCACATACCATTGGTCAAAGGTAGTGTGAGGTCAAGTGTAAGATAGGCTGAAAATGTAAATTGACCTCATTGGAAAGTTGAAAGTGCAATTGGAACCCCAAGCCTGGTTTATGGAGTTACATGCAATCCCTCGGTTGTTTATGAGGTAAAATCACATATTCAAGGTCACGGTCATGGGAGGCCTATCATTCACAAACCACGATGGCAGGCGACATAAGCGGTCAGAGGACGAATGTATTTTTTTTTTAACTTATTGTTTTGATATTCTTCTACATTATGGTAAGATTAACTTCACGTGAAAAGGGTACTCTTGTATTGTAGTTTTTGGCACTGTCCTGTGACGCGAGAATTAGCAACAGAATGTTTTGTAAATTATGAACACTGGTACAAGTGTAGATGGTAATGGGCCACTTATGGGATCATTATAGGGATCGGTTTTTTTGTGGCGAATCGGCTAGTATTTATTGTCAGAGAGTCATCTAGTGGGTTCACAGGGATCAAAAGGGTTCATTTTCAATTCAAATGCTACTTTCCATATACATAGAATGGTCATATGACTCATGATGTAAAAAAGCTTGACAAGCCTTCACAAAAGTTAAGGGTCAAAAAGGTCAATAGATGTCATTTTAGGGTCAAAGAGGTCAAATCAAGGGTCAAATTTAAACATGGTCCAAATGTCAAAATGAAAAGTGTCAACATGCTGACCTTTGGACAAATATTCAAAAGGTGACCATTTTGGTGACCAACGGTTAGGGGGGGGCAAAGGCCAAAGGTTCAGATGATTGATCACTGTCCCGAGATAACACAAGAAAGCATGTACAGCCAGCATTTCCATTGGTTCAAGAATAGTGGGTTGAATGGGACAGCCAGCCGTTAACAAAAATCCCCACAGTGTGAAACAAATGGAAGGCTTAGTTTCAAAACGTACAAAGCCATCGGTTGTGGAAATTTAGATTTTTACATAGACTTCTTAGACTTGTAAAAATATAACTTTGGCTTTTACTTGAGCGTCCATATCTATTCTGTTGACTGAGATAACATTTAAGTTATGAGGGGACGATTGTGAACTTAGGGAAATGTCAACCAAAGATTGAAAGAAGGTCAATCTTTGGGAAATCCAAAAATTTGAGGGAAAATGGCATTTATGAAAAAATAAAAAAAAAGTTCAAAATTAAAATGAGATTTGAAATCATTATTTCATTAAAGCTTACCAACCTCTTTCAAGTGGAATACTGAACTTAGAGTCAAAGTGGTTTATTGGCCTCCAGTTTTCTGATTAACTTTTAAAAATATGTATTTTCCTCAATTTTATTTGAGAAAAGATTCTCAAAGGAAAAGTACTTGTTACTATAAAAGAGAGAAAGGGGAATGTCCCTAGAGGTTGTTTTGCAAAATGCACATGTTAGATTGAACAAGGGGAGAAAGGGAATTCCCAGAATGCTAAACTAGAAACTGAATCAATGTTGTTT
>JAMKCH010036469.1:0-15355 GCA_023653785.1 Ophioderma brevispina | reverse complement strand
AATGTACATGTTGATATTACGTATAGCACTCCCAAAGGTAAACACCCAACAGTCTCCCCCCCGTACAGGAAGAGCAAGCGTCCTGCGGAACACATAGTCCAAACAATTGTTGGGCGAGCATTCGCAGCACGTACATAGCAAAAAACACACGCCAAGTCCTAGGAAAGAGGAAAGAGACTGGAGTACTGGCACGACGGCATTTGAATATATTTCAGCATAGCAACCGCGACACATGTATTCACAATCAAGAGTTTAGATCTTATGCAAGATTTACTACAGCTGAAAGCAATTAGTATGCGTAAAACAAAAGCACTACAACGCTCACAGCATATACACAAGGAGTCAGGCACAACGATGCAATTGATACGATCAACAGATCGGATCAAAGACTGTATAGTCTTACCTATCAGGCTGAGTATATTATGCATAACAATGAAATGCACATATACAACTGCATAGTGTACGTTTATACAAGCATACACGAGGCAATAGTTTCAGAATCTTACGTGAACATGTTTTGGCCAATATAAAATATAGAATTAGTAAATTTCGTGGGGGAGCTCCGAAGAATAACTCTAAATAATAGCATTACATCCCCAGTCCTAAAATTATATAAATTAATCGCAAATACTCATACAACCCCAACTCTCACACGGACAGAAAAAAAAACACAATACAAAAACAGAAACCACGAGCCGAGGAGATGACCGTAAAATCCAGTCCAGTTGACTGAATTTCTCGTGGGAACCCATAAAAAAAGGCGGGTTAAATGCTGCAAGCATTGATGACAGCCGAAAATGTCAGGACCAGGTGGATTTGAGGTACTTTTGAGTGTCACGTATTTTATAGTGGCATCCGGGTCAATTTAATTACTATGGCAACCAAATATCATATAAATAAGGATTAGAAAAATAAACAGT
Organism: Ophioderma brevispina; assembly: GCA_023653785.1. Lineage (NCBI taxonomy): Eukaryota > Metazoa > Echinodermata > Ophiuroidea > Amphilepidida > Ophiodermatidae > Ophioderma > Ophioderma brevispina. The sequence continues at coordinate 14,435 of JAMKCH010036469.1, read as the reverse complement.
ACAAATTTGACACGCGTCAAATGGTTCAATAAATACACGACACAAAACCTCAGTTACATAAAAATTTTTGTACACAGTTAATTTGATAAAACAAATCAAGCTAAAACCCAATTACACCATTAAGAACTGTACGGTACATCAAAATTGTACGCATTATGTTGAGTTGGTCCGGAAAAAATTCGTACAGGGCTAAATTTGTAGAACGACACACCCTATATCGCAATTGATGTATAATTGGAGCATATTATCCATGTTCAGTTTATCACGTCCAAAAAACACAATTTAGATTAGTCTCCATATTGTGTTCAATTTTCATTGCGGTACATACCTAACCAATGACGGGAGTTCAGGCCGCGGATCAAGTTCAAAAGTTTGTAATAAGCTAATGGTTGAAAAACAAACTTACGTGCAGCGAACTGGAGAATTGTCTATATCCAGTATCAAATGTTTAAAATCCAGGCAAATAGGATAATCCAGGCAAAAGCTAGTTCATTGTTACTTTAAAGAAAGCTCTAAAAATTTAATCTATTCCTAAGAGTTGATCGTCTTGTGCTTAAATTAGTTTTTTTTTGTTATTGCCTCACATGGATATTTAATTGTGCAGTGTTTTATTTATGGTGTGATGTTTAGTAATTATTATCTACAGTTCATCTTTTACAATCGTTGTATTACTATGGTTTAGGCTAAAATGTAATTACTCTCTATTTGTTAAGGCTTTGACCTTGTTTTGAGAAGGCGATATATCAACGGCCGTTTGTATTGTATGTATTGTAATCGCATTCTCAATATAGAGGAAATTATTATTCAATGTCCTGTTTAACATCTTTCAAGCTAATTACAAAAAACTGCAATGGAAAAGGTGACACATATCCAAAACACAAGTTTCATGTGGATGGATCATATTTTTTTTCAAACCAACCAAACACACGGGACAGTAACTGGGGTAAGGTTGTCCTGAATTTCCCACGATGACCCTAACAACAATCATAGGTGGGTGTGGAAAGAGCACTGAAAAGAAAATGGCTTGTGACCTATGCACATTTAAATGCACTCCATCATTTGAAAATTATTTGTTAGAGCTTACAGGATTTTCTGCGGCAGGCTCCCCTCAAATTTGAAGGCTCGAAACACAACACATTGCAATCGAACGCAGGGTACAATACGGTAAATTGTAAACTTGGCATGTGACTTATTAAAACGTAGAAAGACCACAAATCACTTTGTTCCAAGTGTAGTGCCTTGTGATATTAGGATGAAATGAAAATTTTTAATGAAACTAACGACTCGCAATGTGGACTTGTATTGGGATTGGTTTTAGATACAGTAGGATGAGTAAATTTAAATATTTTTCCGGCTTGAAAACTGTTTTTGTGTTGACAATGATTTATGTCGCATATTTGATACAAATTATAAGAACTACATCAAGCGTGCATGGAAACACAGAATCAGAGTTGCGTCAGTTACATTAAAGTCCAGAGAGAAATTTCCAAATGGTGTTCTTCTTTGCCAACATGTATTTTTGTTATGTTAAATTGGTTCCTGTCTGCTGCAAATATGAACCCCCATTCAGTTGTGATAGGGACCACTAAATATTGATTTCACTTTGTGTTTAGTATTTGTACGCTATTCTCTACAGCCACATTAACACTAAACACGATTTGGTTAGTGATTGTGTTCAGCTTGGAAATGCTGAATAAGTGATTTGTAGTAGGTGATTGTATTTTTAAATTGTATTTTTTTGTACATGTATAATGTGCTTTGCCTTTGTAATTTTTTGCGAGCACCATCAGGTCTGATGAGTGCCACTGTTTTAAAAGTGGATCCTAAAAAAAACTAACCTATTTACTTACGATATTATACATTAAAGGGTGCAACAAGAATTTAGAGGCACCAATATTGTGTCATAATAGAATTCATAGAGATTAAAGACACTCAATAGATTTCTTAACCTTCTAGTGGCACAGAAATTGTCTTAAGAGAGAGAAGAAACCGGTGGGTGATTTAATTTGCGCTTATTTTCAATGTAAAAAATAGGCGAATTTGGATTTGCTCCTATACGAATTAGAGAATTTTACAATTTTTGTACCAAAGACACATTCCTCAACTTAATCTCAGGTGGGGATATTTTTGATGGAAAGCTTTACATCAGGGCAAAAATCAAAATCAGTACTTTTCGATATTTTTAGGGACAAATGAGATGTGAAAATCTCTGTTGACCCTGTCTTTAAATCAAAAATACTACAGTACATAATCTGATTTAATGCCAGGGGGAATGGCTCAAAACTCAATAAACAGTAATTTTCTAGCTAAGATAACTCCTGATTACAACATGGCTATTAATGGCACTGTACAGTGTAGTCATGCTCTGTGTATACACAGCAGTGGTGGTTTACAAAGACATATCAAGTAAATTGTTGTAATTGACATAGTAGGGCCTACCACTTCACTTTGACAAATAGGATTATTGATTGTACCTGTCAGTCCACATTACAGAGTTCAAGGGCTAGATGGCACTTGGCTACAAAATGGTTACATTGTACCAACCTTGAAAGGATTTTTTTAACCATGTATGGTTTCATAGTAGCAAAAACGGCTACCATGTAACCGTTTGAAGCCGTTGGAAGCTGTCTGTAATCGCTTGGCAATCATTTGTAGACGTTTGTATCCATGCGTAGCCAAAAGCGGTGATTGTAGCCCATTTATATTCTCCTAGTGACTGGGCCATAGAAGTTGACAAATATCAGGCCATAGTGCAGTTATGTCCACAGCAAAAAGGGCACAACCGTTTGATCACTCAACCAGATCAATTATGACATCAATCTATTCCCAACTTGCCCTATACAAATTGCCTTCCCCACATAGGCATGCCACCCATCAAGATCAATTAATGTGCTAGGATGACTGGATTACCCAACTCATGATACTGCACACTGGACTTTTGGGCTGTGTGGGCCTTAGGGAAGGTTTTTTTTTAGAAGGGCAGGTCGCATTTTCTAAGTGGACAACCTGTCAATAAATTTGGACACCAATTGAATATAACTGTATCTGTGTCTACAGCTGGTACGAGCACGCTGTGATGAATGGTGTGCGATTACCGCGCCTTGAACAACCCTCTCTCTGCGCCCTCCTACACGGGTGAATTTTGCTATAGAATAAACTGGCATACTTAGGAGTAGTCGGCTTTATTACTCTCAAAATACATTGCCTGGTTGCACACTTTTATAGCCTCCTTTTTGGATTGAATTTTCACAAAGGTTTGAACATAATTGTTCCAAAATATATGATGGTACGAACAAAATTTGGGTCGATACTTTTCCCGTAGAGGAGTAAAATAGCGCAGCCCTATCTGTTAACGTATGGCTAATGCAAGAGGTCACGGCCCAATTGAGTGCAGTGGTGGACGGGGTCTAGGGAAAAAGGAAAATAAGTGAAAGTGCATTCCTTTGAGACTTTTGTGGGAGTTCATTGAGTAATTTGATTAATTTTAGGTTTAGAGAAACATAATATGAACATCTACAGAATTATTCTTCACTTTTAAGCTATTGTGCCAATTTCAAAATATTTTTTACTCTTTCAGAAGAATCCTCTGAGAGTGTCTTGCATGATGTGTTGAAATAAACCCAGTTCTTAGACAACTGTACTAATTTGAACTGTTGTTGATACGCTGTCTTTAACAGATATTTTTGCTTCTTAGCAAACTGTATAACTCTGCTTTGGGTGATGGGTGTTCTTAATGATAAAAAGCAACACGATTATCTTTTATTTTGTTTAATATGTTAATTAGGGGATGGGCTGTCTCTAAGACTTAAACATATGTGAAAAACATTCAAAACGTCTTAATAAGACATCCCCACAAGTTATATAATATCCATACCTACACACCCACACACCTTACACACGGCCTTACACACCCCACACATATGCATGCACGCCCCACACACACACACAACACACAACACACGCACGCACACACGTGGAATACAGAATTTGAATAGTATGCGCCTGCCTTCAATTCGTGGAAGGCAATCTAATAAATGATTAAGAAAGTGGTTGTTTAAGTGTAATGCAATCAATTACTGGACAAACGATTTCACATAGAGGCTGCATACGGCAGGACACCGACACCGATAGCCACCAGCAGACTCTTCACAGCTACCTCCATGCTGACAAGGTTGGCTACTACAAACATTCACTAACCAAAAGAAATAGCATCACCAATTAAACACTGCTCAGAGTAATGGTATTATTAAGGTTCCTTGTCAATAATCAATTTTACTGGGAACTGGTGCTAGGCCTCTACCAAGTACACGACAGGCATACAGCTTCAGGGACAGTGCCAGGGGGTGGCAATTTGATTTTAAGCAATAAAATTGCATATTAAACTAGGATTTTTTTTTATATCTCCTGTGTTAAATGCATAATCCCTGTCCCCGTAGATTTATTTTACGCTGGTGCTGCCCCTGTACAGCTTGTATTCATTCGAATGAAAGACAATAAACTTGATATTGTTTAAACAAATATGGAGTGTCTGTAAACTGTTCGCTTCCTCATTTGGGAAATGTTATACATTTTTTTGCTGATTTAAAGAGACAACTGCACAATGAAAAAGAAGTTTGCCCTCATGGATTTTTCAAATCGATATTTTTGCGATGATTGAAAGCTTTACATACATAGCCTTCACCTGAAATGAGTGAGGCAAAAATATTTTGTACATGTTGTTTCATCGTTAACTTAGCTGTAAACTATAACTGTGAAATGGTTAAGCTCGAAAATGTCGATTGATGTCGCAACGAATCTGAAATTGCCCGGGGGAAAGCGTGCCATACAGTACATGCAAGCTAATCCATTAGTGTTTTACAGGCCAAGTCAGTTAGGTGGTATTATTGAAGGTGGCACACTAGTCATCATGGACGCACATAAAACTTAGCATTTCCAGCTTCTGCCGATAAGTACAATCAGGGATTCGCGAATCCCAATTCATAATTACAAAATCCCCCCCACTTTATTTTTGATAAATGCGCATTTTTTTAACATTCTCATTCGCAGGTATTAGTTTCCCAGACAGATGTCAAAAACATTAACTATGCAAAAATATAAAATGTTTTGAACATGTTCTGTATGTATGTAAACAGATATGATAGTTATAAAGTTAAATGATCGGCAGGAATATTTAATTCTAGCAGGAGAGGAAATGTGTTTAACTACAAGAAAACAGTCTTTGACTTTGTGGTTTTAATATCATATTGCAGGACGAGGGCAGGGCCAGACTCTTTTCTGCGGGGAAGGGAGTAAAACCACGGGGAGAGGAAAAGTGTGATTTGGAGGGGTGGGTGGGCAAAAGTGGAAAATTGTGGGCGGGGGGAGTGGGGGGGCGGTGTCAAAATAATCAACAATTTAAAAAAACAAAAAAACTAAAAAATCTTTAAAATTTTCCCCCAAATTTTGTGTTGTTGGCCCCAGTAATGTGATTTTTGCCAAAAAAATCTAATTTTCTTTTGGACGGTGGGGGGGGGGAACTGGGGGAAAAAATTTGTTTTGGGCGGGGGGGGGGATGCCAACACATGAGCTGCCAATTTTATATGAACATTCAGTCATAGACACATTTGTTGATTAAAAGTTAGAGTAAAAAAATTAACCTGGGATGGTCTGGCCTCTTCTTATTAATGTCCAGATCTGTTTGGGGTATGTTATTTTATGTGTGTAAAATATATCTTATTCTTTTAATGGCCATTGATATCATTTGAAGCAAAGTGAAGTGATACTTTTTTGTAAAAATGTGCCCGTGTGCTATAAACAATAGTTTTTCTTAAAATCCAACAACAAAAGAACAAATTGCAATAGTCATCACTATTACTCTTACTTAAAGACCAAAGTTTTCCATGTTTTACGGAAAACAGAAGAAATTAGAGAATGCAAGTTGAGAGCACAGATTTCGATGAAACGTGAATGTGTCCTAAAAAACCTGGGATTTTCCAGTTTTTCTGACTTTTGTACAAAAAAAAATGGTTCAAAATTCTTCCCTAACACTAAAGTATAGTCTCAAACTGCATACAATCTCCTAAAATTATGGACCAAAATTACCAATGCCAAATTCAGCATACTTCCTGTGGCTGTTTTGAGCCGTTTCTAGATTAAAATATGTTGTGGTTTTTAGTGTTAAAAAAGGGGGGGAAAAAGTAAAATGTTTCCCTAGGAATGGCTCTTAAATTAAGGCTTGTAATTGGAAAACGGAAAAAATAAAATGGAAGTCAGGGATTCTGAAACCAGGAAACTTTGGTCTTTACTCTTAATACTCAGCTATAGAGATGTAGACTAGACTACGGAGTGTTATTTCCTATTACTATTGGGCTATGAGTGCAAGATTTAATTAGGCCAACAGAAATGATGTTATGGAAGGCAGGTCGTGACCATTAACAATGAGGGACAACAGTCACAGAAGTAACAATTTCAGGTTTAAAAATTATACTCCATTTCTCTTACCCTGTGCAGTGAGGTCAGTGCAAGATTTGATGCTTGCAGTCATGCGTGTTTGCAAGGGCTTTAAAGCAATGACGTTTTTACACAGTAGCGCGACAAAGATCGGGCATTCATATCGGTTTTATTAATATCGCTGCACGGAGTAGAGAAATGGACTATAACTCTGATAAGTCTTTCAGGTCAGCAATGACATAAAAATAATTATACACAGTTAACCGAATTTCAATGAATTTACAATAACGAGGGCTAGACACTTCATTCACCTGATATCATGGTTTCACATATGGTCCTCAAAGCGTGGGGGGACCCACTTGCAAAAATTAGCCTTGAGAGCCTGTGGAAACTTCACATGTACCACCCATTTAAACATGGGTGTCATTTTCTGTCACATTATTGTTGATAGGCAACAACAAATAGTTGGCAAACTATGGTCAACGTTCATCCCATACAAAATATGGTCAAAGTCATCCCATACACAGAATAGGCAATTGATGATTTTTTTTCCATCCCTATTGAATGGCAAATTTTGTTGGTTTATGACAAAGCTTGGATTGGCCCAGAATGAAGAGAGAAATTTTGGGGGTGGGGGACTAGTGGGACATGCCAATCGTAAACCGGCAAAATAGTGAAATCAAATTGGCAATCAACATCCGGAATGACTCCGAGTGCTTGTCTTTTCAAGAATTAAAAGTAGGGGGTGCAGTCCGATATCGAACGGAGGGAGACTTGACTAAGGGCTATATCTGGTCATGAATATTGAAATGTAAACGACTGTTACTGGAAATTACACTGTTTTTGAAGTCAGTTACATTCTATTCCAAAATATCATGACAGTACTAACTTTGAATTCTAACTACTTAGTTTCACAGGTAAATAAGGATTGAAATTGATTTTTTTAATTTTTCCCATTGGCACGATAGGCATCAACGCACACAGAGTGCTTGAAAAAACTGTGCGATTCGGACATGGGGCGACCTCTGTATTATTAGCACGGCGCTCTAACCAAACTGATATGCAAGATGGGTGGCAGAAGAAGACAGATATCATCTATGGTGTAGGTCCGAAAGGTTGTCCTTCGCTTTTCCTAGCGGATAGCATCAGCATGGTATATTTCGGTAAATATTCCGTTCAGTGGACTGTTCTGGGGTTGCAATGGTTGGGTCACATAGTAGTAAAGGTACTAGTCCTTTTAGTCACCTGTACTCGGAAAAGTTCACATCTGAAGAGACCCGTGAAGCATGGCCAACATTGACAAAAGTGCCCCTTGGGGGGGGGGGAAGTCTTCACCAGACCGCCCAGCATTATGCATGGATCTTCTCACATCCATTTCCTAAAAATGACAAGACAAATGGTAGGCACATAGATACGGGTGAATTTGGTTTGGTAGCAGTTCTAACATTTAATCACATGTTTGGCAGCTAATTTGCAATATCATTGAAGTGAGTGAGAGTGGTATAAAAAGTTAACGACAATAAACACAATTGTGTCATTATCGTGTCATTAAGATTTAAAAATTAAAAAAAAAAAAAAAAAAAAAACATGTTAGTTTTATAAAATATTAGATAACTGAGGCCTGATTTCATTTCCAATGTTGACTGAAACATATGCATTTTCCTTCTTGAGAAGTGAAATGCCCAAAAATACAAATAACACCCCTAAAAAAGAAAATGGGACCGTCCCTTCCAGTGACCCCAGGGGGGTCACACCCCGTCGGCCATTACTCTCCCTTAGCACCGTTTTGGCCCAAGCCCAAACGGACGCACAAACTATTATGCTGTGGGGCAGGGACGGAGCTGGGAAACGTGGGGAAGTCAACATTGAAGGGAAATCAGGACCATCAGTAGATGATTATAAAAACATAAAAGTTTTGTGATTTATTAAATCATACACTGAGTGAGTCCTTTAAACCAATGTTGACTGAAACATATGCAGTAACAAAAATCTTCGTGCAAAATGAATATTTCAATCAAACACCAGGCATAGCTCCTACTAGGTCGGAGGTTAGGAGGTGGAAAATAATAGTTTCAGTCGAGCCGCGGCTTCTCAATGGATGCAGCCCCAAAAGGATGGGACCGGGAGACACCAAAAAATAAAGACACATATCGATGGACATCAAGGATGCACATCATAACAGTTGAAACTGAAAATAACACATAGATGCCACCTAACATACGGGAATACGCCGGGAGAGTGTCATGGTTGGCAAACTAAGGTATGTGGAATATGTTATGAGTGAATTAGTGGTGTTTCTGCAGAAGAGCTATCGCGACTCTTCTTGCGGCGTTTATACGTTTCTGTAGTATCTATACCGACGAAAACGTAGTGGGAGCCCTCCACGACAGAGCTTTGCAGATTTCAGCAATACTGATTCTGCGGTGGTAGGCCCATGAGGAAGTGATAGTACGAACAGAATGAGCCGGGGCCCATGAGGGACCCGCCACCGCCCCGGAATCAGTGACACCGCGGAAATCATTGGCTAGCTCGCCTTTGACGCGGGAACCATGGGAGTTGGCAGCGTGGGAGTGAGAACCAACCGTCGTTCGAGCCCCGGAAGAGACGCGGTTTTTTTGGCGCTTATAGTACTCCCGGGCCCGAACAGGACACCACAGGCAATCCTCCCGCACCGACGAATTGTTGGCGATTGGGGGGCGGTGGAGTGATGGTCGCGTGCCTAAAGGCAGATGTCTGTTTTTGGCCCGAAAGTTGGCATGAGAACAGCTCAACCGGTCCGGGAGAACTCTGATGCCGAGATTGAGATGCATTTTAACTCTCAGAGCATCGTCTCCGGAAGGCAGTGCGATCCAGGAAGGCCATATTGTGAGGACATGCTTAAGCGAGGCTTTACTCATAGGTTCGAACGGAGGCCTAGTTAAGTAGTCTAAGACGGTTCTATATTTAGGTCCCACGGAGGGACCACCTTCCTGGTCCGGGGGAGTCGAGTGTTGTACATACCATCCAGAGGAGACGGAGTCCACCATCATCGTTGATGGAGAAACCCGTCTGCAAAACCCTAGGTGGATAGCAAGGATGCGGCCTTATAATTTTCTAACGGTACTGGTTTCAAGGCTGCTATCGAAGCGTTTCGGTGAGAAAGTCAGCAATCTCGGTTTGTAGGCTGCAGTAGCTCGAGTCGAGAACTTCTAGTCCGCTCACACCACCGGAAGTCGTAGGGTCCAAGATGGCTTACTGTAAGTGTCCATCGTGGGTCTCCTTCTTCCGGCGGATATGAGAGAGGCAGCCCTCTGCGAAAAGCCGCTTAATCTCGGCATCGTTGCCTGATAATGGCACGCAGTCAACACTAGATGTTCTATCGATTTAGACTGAGAATTCCCCCGTTCCGGATAGTGATATAGATCCGGCGGAATTGGTAGTCGTAGTGGAGGGAGCCACAAGACGATCTACCATTGACCAAAACAAAGTTGTTTCGGCCCAAATGGGAGCATGAGGATGACGGTATTCCTCCCGCCTGATTTTCGCCACCACGGGGTGGAGAATCGGAATCGGAGGGAATGCGTAGCCATGTACCCCGACCGTCTATCGGAAGGGGACGTCGACTGCGAACGCTCCAGGCGGAGTGAGTAGGGAGCAGTAACAGAGGGGAGCTGGGGACTCAGCTGAGAAGCAAAGCAGGTCGATCTGGAGGGTTGCGAATCTCCGAAGATCGCATCAGAGCTACGTGCCGGCTCTCAGTATCATTCCGAGGCCGTCGTTCTGCCGCGAGACAAATCGTCGCGAGGAAGTTGACAGCGGCCCGGGAATTGTGGACCGCGCGAACAAAGTGATGGCCCCCCATGTCCGACCACAACGTTATGTACGAATGGCATCGAACACAGGGCTCGGGAACCGAGTCCCGCCTGCTTGTGGATATAGGGCCACCACTGTGAATGTCCGTCTGGACCAGGACATTGTGTTGGTCACCATGTCTCAAGTGAGCGAGAGTTTATACGACTGCCCACAAGTAGAGACGATGGACTTGTCATGGGCGCTGCCTCTGTGTCGGGGGACCAGGCGTCCCCGAGAAAGATCTAGGGTGTAAATTCCCCCCAACCCGACTTCACGAATCCGTTGTGATTATGTTTTCGAAATGGACGGCGGGGAAAGAAATCCACTGAGTCAGGTTGGGGCGAGATGACCCCCATGTCAGGTGTTCCCGAATCCCCGAGTTGATGGGGAACAGACGGGAATCTGGGTGATTGATCGGCCTGTAATGCCGCCCCCCAAGAGGGCAGTGGAAGCACATAATTGTTATGGCGAAAGTAAGCCGCCCCCGCCCCACAAGATCGACGAGACCGGCCATCAAGCCTAGAAGGTGAAGCCAGTATCGAGCGGGGGCCTGATTGAGTTTGGCACATAGGCGAGATGCAGGTGTGGTCGGTTCGATGATGACTCCACCCGCATCGGCCGACGGTTATGCAATGCGCGTTCAAAGCCAGTTTTGCAGCCGTGCACCCAGATACCTAAGGTCTTGGGAGGGTGTCAAGTGGACTTCTCGAAATTGACAATAAAGCCCAACCGCTGCACCACCTGGATTGTTAGCCGGACCATATTCGGACGTCGCCAAAGGCGACGGGTCCGTTAAGAGTAGCCAGTCGTCCAGGTACATGAAGAGGTTGACCCCCTGACGCCTGAGGACGGCGCCCACTTCCCGGGTCCCATCGTGAAGACCCTGGAAGAGGTGGAAAGCCCGAATGGGAGACACGTCCACTCGTATGATATGGCCCTGGATTGAAAATCTGAGCCAGCGACCGGTCGGCGGCTTTGTGACTGGGAGTGTAGGGAGGCGTCTTCCAGGGTCTAGAGTAGAGAAAGTTAATTGTTCCCAGCTCCCCTTCAAGGGACAGCACAGGACCGACGCAACAAGGGTTTCCCATCATTGACCTTTTGGGCTTGAAAATTGACTTTCCAGGGTCTTCAGAGTTCCAGGAGGGGACGACGTCTCCCGTCTATTGGGGGTGTCAAGAAGAAGGGCGACCAGAACCCATGATGAAGGGGGAGTCGGATAGGGGGAGACGGCGCCCTTTGCCAAGAGCGCCGAGACCTCTGCGAGAAGAACTTGGTCCTTCAGCGGCGGTACACAGGAGGAAGCGGGTGGGTCGGTAGGGGTCTCGGCCGGGGAAAGTCGGAATGGGGGTTACCGCAGGGTTTGGTTATATTCGATTTGGATTACACCTCCGTTTCACCACGCTCCAGGACCAAGGTGCGGGAGAGATGGCTGGCCATTCCCGCAGAAAAAGAGAGATATAAGCGGAGCCCCACGGATGTTGGTGGAGGGAATCCCTCCCGAAGGATAGTATTCCGGCCGCCCGTTGTACCTCAGGATTTAGACCCTACTCCCTTCCAGGCAACCTTGTTTTGGGAGGGGGAAGCCGAGTATTCGGCAGACCACGGGTTCTGAGACGAGCGGTGGTAGGTGCTAGCGGGCTTCTTGGGTTTGGGCTGAGCCAGGGCGCTTCGCCCAGTGATTTGGCGGCAGGGCCAGAAGAAGAAGAGCGAACAATGTTGCTTCGACTTCTTCTTCATTGGCCGAAGATCTCGCGCAGAGATCTTAGCCTGGGCCTCCTTGAGCGCTGCTCAGACCGACAAGTTCGCTGAAGCAAGCAAGGAGTTACCCGAACAAGGTCTCCGAACGAGAACTCAAGGAGTATACGGCTTGGTCTTCGAGACCTCCGAAGCGAGTTCGGAGCTCAGGGGTACGAATCGAGCAGCCAGGCGTTCGTGTGCAGGAGGAGGGTAAGCTCAGGCGATGTGCCAAGGCCATGGAAACCTCTGTCTGCCTGCGTCACCAGCGAAGCCAGGACACACAGTAACACGGCATTCAGAATGTTCTCCGGAGAAAGAAGCAAAACTCCATATCCTCGCCCAACGAAGACCTGAGGTCGTGGGTGAGTACCATGCGAAAGACCCGAGTCCCGTACCGAGTTAGACACTGCCATGGTCTGTAGCTGCGCAATGGGGATCTCCCAGATGACGGGGATCAGTAGCAGTTGGGGCTACGGCACTACCCGCTGATATCTTTGGCGCAAGTCGGGGGGCCCATGGCTGGGAGTCGCAAGAAGGAGGTTAAAATCATTCTCTGAAGTCCGCAGGGCCTTGGTGAAAGACTTCACCCAAAACCCGCGGCCTGGCCTGCGGGCACTTCACGGACCTGCTCAACAGTAGATCAGTCTGGATGGAAGGGTATCATGTCGCTTGTACACGTTTGGGTGGAAGTAACGAGAAGCCGAGATAGATCCCAGTGTCCACTTCCGCATCACGCTCCGGCACGCAAGCAAGCCGGAGAGAGTTCACCTCATCCCGCTCCGGAGCGACATTGCCGAGACGGGTCCGGATGATCAACACCGACAGGGTGGGATGCCTCCGAGCCGGAGTCTCCCTCCACTGGCAGCTGACTTCTGAAACGTCAGAAGTATGCGGCCGTATAGAGTCATTAGAGGACGGCACAGCCGCGTAAGCATGGCTGAGGGAGGGGTCAGGTGAAGCCCTGGGGAGGCAACCACCAAGACCTCCCGCGGGGACTGAGACCACTGGCGATGACCTGGTCCAGCATGGGTCCAAGCCCGGCTGAGCCCAGCTGGGTAAGCCCGGCTGAACCCGCCTGACCACGCGGGGTACTTGCCGAGAAGGCGTGGGGAGTATTCCTCAAGTCCAGGTATGTTAGCCGATGGGAGTGGACGGGTGTACCACCGCCCTGCCCAGGCCCGGTACCATGGCTGTACCACCGCAGAACTGCCACCCCCCATGAGGGTGACAATATGCTTGCAGCACGGGGCGATGAAACAACAGCTCGATAGCGGCGTAGTCTGCCACCCAGACAGCACCCAGGTACCAACGGCTGAGCAGCGGATGGTGCGGGGTTGATCAGAGGGGAGTCAACGGGGGTCAGTGGGGCGTCAACGGGGGCCACCCTGGCGGTGCACCACACACCACCAAGCCCAACGGGGCCCGGCACGGTATGCCCAGGTACAGCTGGGGTGGCATCACAGGACGAGCAAGGCTAGTCATGCGCGGCGTGTGAGCGTGGATAACACCGCGTAGCCCGTGGAAGGGGACACCATAGACGGCAACCTCTGGTCTCCGCCAGCGGTTGGTGGTACAATTGGTGATAGCTACTGTAGTCGCTGGGAGGGGCGCCCGAAGACACAGGACTACAACTAACGTTATGCATCGGCACTAGCGGCGAATGGATCGACCCAGGGTAATCCGGGCGTCACCATCACCACTCACCAACCCACCGGATGTTCACCGCCGAGAAAACGCCGTCTCGAGAGAACACGCTGCGAAGCAAGGCCGGATAGTCTTGCCCTACCTTCGGGAGCTCCCAGAGCAGCCGGAGCTGCCCGGCAGCCCCCTTTTTTTTCCCCCCCGGACCGGAGCCCCCGATTACCAACCCCCCTCCCTCTGGGAAAACGGAAGAGTACCCGTGCTCAATGGCTGCCCAATGAGCGTCGGCTAATCCAATCGAAGAAAAGACAAGACCGGTCGGGGCGGGGAGAATTGCCGATGGTTAAGCAAAGCGGAGGGGGATCGAAAAGCTTGGATGGAGGCGGGACAAAGGGCGCAATTCTACGCGACGGACATAGTGGGTGACGCGAGCCAGATGGTTACCGCGTTTCCAGAAACAGATAAGAACAAAATTAATGCGTGCCGTGGAGGGGACTCCCGAACGTAAACGAAGGCTAAGAAACCGTCTCGGTAACTGAGTCATCAAACGGTTAAGAATTTGTGAAGTCAGTTTTCAACGTATTTTTTAATACACAACAGCTATATAAAATAACTGACACACTCACCCATAAGAAACTTTTTATTTGATAGCAGAAACCACAAAGAAACAGAACAGGCTCACAAAAAAGTAAGGCAGCCAATGCACGCAAACACGTGCGGCAATGGCGCCTTTGTTTATGGCGCACAAAATATCCACATGACCGCATGTCGGTAAAAAAGGATACACACAAAAGCTC
>JAMKCH010036468.1:0-14723 GCA_023653785.1 Ophioderma brevispina | reverse complement strand
ATGCCACGGTACTTCGGCAGTTATGAGAGGAGGGAACGCGGCAACCGCAAGAAGATTAATCTTGATCACTCCCTCGGCCCCCTCGCATAATTGTGCAGCGCCCTCGTTACGAATAAAGGGAAATCATTGGAGCTTGAGATGAGGCCGAGGGGAGTGATCAAGATATCTTATGCTTCGGCAACCGGTTGTGCCTGTTTTATTGGTACTCTTAGAATTTTGTCGCTGCATTCGCACCGTGGACCACGCATCTTGGTTAATCGCGTGGCAAAATGGAAGTTGGTCTTAAGGGAACTGCACTGCAGTGGTACAAACTTCTTCACTTCCGCCGACCACAAAAAGTTTGTGTAAACGACATTTTCTCTAATCACCATCGTATGGACTTTGGCCTTCCACAAGGCTCCATACGTGGCCCAGGATCCTTTAAAATATACACTAGTTCCGATTGGTAGTATCATAGAAAAGCATAGCATTTCATATCACATGGATGCTGATGTCATTCAGTGTTCCTGGACTTTAATATCCATTGATTTAAATTTATTGATACAGCTCTCTCAAAAGACTCTCTGTCTGCATCGTGAAATAAAACTTTGGAGACTAGAAAAACTGCTAAACTCAATGTTCCAAAACGGAATTTTCATGCCATATCACCTCGCAATAAATGTGAAGCTGCCGATGAGAATCTACCTCCATATTGGTGCTGATCTATTTCAAACCATCTGACACCGTGCGGAATTTGGGCGTTGTATTTGACTGTAATTTTCGCTATGTCACCACATATTACAAGTCTTTGCACAATCTCACTTACCACCTTCGTAACAATCACTCAGATAAGACGCTTTCTTGATAATGAAACGTTGCCATCACATTGTTCGTGCATTATTCTCTCCAGAATGGATTATTCTAACGCAGATCTCTTAGGTACAAAGCATCGAATATGCTCGCCTACAAAAACTTCAAAATTGGGCTGCAAACTCATTTTCTGTGCTAGAAACGTGACTATGCACACCTCTCGTACAGAACTTCCTTGGGCTTGCTGTCAAAACACAGGATCACTTACCAAAAGCATGGGTTAATGTTTACAAAGGCCTAATGATCTCAGTTCCATCTTATTTGGCTTCCATTCTGTCCCTTTATTCACCTTGCTCGACCGGTATACGTTCATTCATCTGATAGTGACTAGACTATGTGAAACATAGACGGAGATACCAGCAATTTAATCCTGATTTTTTACCAGGTGTCTGTTTTGATATTTGTATAGGCCATTACTTGGGTCATCTGAAAACAAAGTCGTAAGTGTCGCGGCGGTGGAACGTGACGTCAGAGGCCAATGACCTCTAAATTTGCTTGTCTTCACCAATATAGCTATTCTTAGCGCTAACGATCAACATTATAAAGAGTAAAAAAACAATTGGGTATCATTTAAAGAGAATAAAATAATCTATTCGATGATATCAAATTTGCACTATTAAATTGAAGGCAGTAGCTAATGATAGCCAAAAAGTGATGATTTTTTCAACTTTTTTGCTATTGTTTGTGGGCTTACTGCTGAATATAAATGAAATTTGTCCATGAAGCTATCAATATTTTTCCTTCACTATTTTCCAAAATTTGACTCTATATTATATGTTTTTACACCCGAGAAGAAAGTGTTTCCCCTTCATAGTGACAATTTGGGCCTCTGTAAGTTAACCCCCTAACAAAATTCGGATGCCAAAAGAATTGCACTTTTCAGCTACTGTTCTGTCCCATTAACTTAGATGTCCGGTTTAAATTTTAATATTTTCAAAAATCTACGTTCGAAAAAGTAGTAAAGGTGTACTCATCATAGGGAATTAACCAAGATCATAAGTTCACTTGAAAAATTCTTTGGATTTTTATTCAATTACCACCAATTTTTATGGGCCAAATGACAAATTATCAATCAAACTTATTTCGTCTCAACATCCAATTTACAATCATATACAATTGGAAACCTGGGCTTCATCGGTTTGTATTGCAAACTGCCAAAAATGCGGATTGACCCTGAGAACAATTCGGCTTATCATTTATTTTAGTGGCGGGCAATATTGTTTGTGAATTTCAGTCCCGCACGACAACTTTTAATATGGAACCCTCCACAAAACGTAATTACTAAATGGTATTTCCAAACCTTTTTTCGTTATTTTTAAAAACGAGGGTGAAATGCACAGATTTCAATAGTTGTATGATAGCGAAGAAATGCAGTTTCTTGATGGGTTTTGTACATAGGAATATACTAGACCGTATTATCTTGAGGTGTGAAACCTGTAATCTTAAACTATGGGTTCTCGTGCAGATATGATCAACACGGGTCCTTGTCATCCTATCATTCACAACTTTGACGATATAGCAGACCTAGTCATGGGCTAGATATAACAGTGCATTCTTGCTGAAAATACCACTACTTACCATTCCCGAGCAAGAAAACTGGGAAAAAACACTGTCGTTGAAGGACACTCATACGAACACTTGTGGAATTCTTAAAGGCCTCTTTGCCCGGCACACTAACCTGAAAAACTCACTCATTGTTCCTTGGGACACCCTTTCTAGATCATTGATGCTCAGCGACCCATCCTAGCCTTAGCAAATGGTGCGTACTGAATCGGCAAAGGAGCATACGCGTTCCAGTGAACGAAGGATGACAACTGTTCTATATTGCAAGCCTCAGATCAGGTAAAGTTGCCACTGCTCTCTTAGTTTTGAAGACAATGGAGCTGAATGGTGTGAGGAATTTCACGATGCACGAAAAGAAAATGCAACGCTTGAAAGTTCCCATCAAGACATCAGAAAAAGTGAAAAACTTTGGTCATGATTCCAATTGTGAGCTGAGGAATAGGAACACTATTCAGACGAGAAAAGACATCAAAAAGCGATGTTACAGTGATGTATATATCTGATAGATGCTATGTTTTTGTCCAGAATCATATCCCATTGCCTTCACTATGCGTGTTGCTAAATTAGTATTGGAACGAACGCTACCTTGCAGATTCAGTACACATATGCGACAGGCTTGAGCGCCTCCAGTGATGAAAGGATATGAAAGGGCATCCCGGGCCCCGGAAGACCACGAGGGAGCGCTGGTGCAGGGCAACAGAGTGCTACAGAATTTCAAAAGTGTTAGTTCAGTGTCCTTTAAGACAACATTCCCGGTTTTCTGGTATGGAATGCAAAATCGGATGAGTACTTTCAAACACTAGCAAATCACAACTTATACCTAGCCCTCTGACGAGGCTGCTATATCTACCAAGTTGTGAACGAGAGTGTTCCTGGCAAGATTGAGAGGTGGGACCATCTGAAAGTGGACACGCACACCCTGTGCATCGTGAAAACTATACTGAGAATGCCCAACAGCCAACAGTAATATGTATTCATACTGCTGCTGCCCCCAGCTTCTTGCAGCAATTTGGATGTATGTAGGAACAGCATCGACTATCACCAGATGTACTATTGACAATTTGTCTTTGGCAAACAGTATTTCTGCTGCATTGCCCGGATAACACGTATTCAACCGATGTGCTTATACCACAGCTTATGGTAAAACACAGGGCATATTGATCAGCATTCAGTGATTTCAAGTTGGGAAGGCTCTAAGTGACAAAAGATTTTGTCTGATACACTTGAAAACTTTCTATGCTCGATTGTATGACATTCTAAGTTGCATGATATGAATGAATGCTTAAATATGTCATTGAAATTCATCACCCCGGATATGAGTAATCCTACTTAACAATCAATATCATTCCAATCCATCCTGTGTCAAACGTACACCCAAGATGTTGATCTTCAAGTAAGGATGACTTCATTTCTTATGACGAAGATGTGAAGATGATGAAATTGGACCAGTAAATATGGAAAGATCCAGTCTTCAGTTTGGGATCGGCATGGATATTTAAAAGTAACATGAACGTAGGTAAACTGTAGAATTGATTCCAGAGGTGTTTTGATCAATCCCACAATGCTATGCAATGTGCCTGTACTTATACTGTAATAAAACATGTTAGTTATTAGGGATAAAACGTGTTCCAAAACGTTAAGAACCACAAGACATTTTCATGCTCATTGTAAAAATCCTAAGTACAAACGCTTTGTGGGCTAAAATAAGCGTATAGGTCAGGGTTATTATGTTGTAAAAATAGATTTTTCATGGGATCGCATGACCCTACTGAGATGAAATTTCCCAAAACTGCCGGCATGTGGATGACTCGTACACCATCTGAGTGATGTCGGTCTGTTAATAAGGGAATATTGCATGCTGCCTGTATGGTTAACCCGGGGCACGACATAGAGAAGTGTTACGACCCCATAAGACCACAATGTCGTGCCCTCCAGCAGTTCTAAGACCACAGTTTGAAACATAATTCAGTTCTAAGGTCCCCTTTTGGGGAAAATGTTTGCCCTATTGAAACTAAAATATATAGCCGGATTTTGTTCAACCTAAAATTTCATCAGAACTTTCATTTCATTAAAGGCCTACTTTGGCGGCCCCAAAATTAGTTTCCAAGTTCCCAAGTTCGGAAGTCGGGGGGCGCAAAGATGGCTACCAAGAAAAAGTGATTGCCCTTAATGGCTTCTTGAATCAAACCAGAATGTCTTCAGACACCGTTAAGTGCCATTTTGCCTTTAAAACCGTTAATGGTTCTCAACAAGGGTTGTTAAAATTTTGTTGGCCGTAGAGAGAGAGAGACAGGCATACTCATAGAGCTAATCTTCAAAATTTAGAAACAATTTGCAGACCCCATTTAAGGGTCTACGACCCACGAAAGGTTCTTGATGGGTGCCTGAAGAACCATTTATTCAATTTATGAACATTATCCATATTCACCTGATGAAAGATTTACAACTTTTCAAGGGTGCATTATAACGATCAATATTGTTGTCAGAGGAAACGCCTAAAAATTAGAAAAAGTGGTTTGAAAGACGGAAATGGAGTGGGTCAACTAAAATAACCATTACGCCAAACTATAAAAGAGAAACACTTTTCTTCTTCAGGTGTATGTGAAAATATATAGAGGACAAATATGGAAAATATGAAAGGAAAAATATTGATAGCAGGAATGGAAAAATGGTTATTATGTAATGACAGAAAGGAAGGCAAAACACATAGAAAAAAAAAGTTGAAAAAAAACAATCAGCAATTTTGGAATATAACTAGCATTTACTGATTCAAATTTATACTAGCATAAATTTGATATCATCGAATAGATAATTTTATTCTCTTTAAAATGATAACCCAATGTTTGTTTACTCTTTATATGTGAGCAGTAGCGCTAAGGAATAAGCTATTTATTGGTGAGAACATGCAAATGAGAGGTCATTGACTCTGACCGTGCACGTTCCACCGCTCGCGACACCTAGATTTTGTTTGTCAAGATGGAAAAAAAGGTAAGGCAGATAAAAAGAGAAGAACAAGAAATGGTAAAAAATCAGGATTAAATGCTGGTATCTCCCGGTCTAACACAGATATATTGCACACACGGAAATTCTTGCTTCTGCTGTGATAAATTATGTGCCTTTTGCTGCACCAAGTCAGTGGAACTCTATGCCAATGAACATCCGCTAAGGCATCATCTCTTCAGGTTTTCAAGAAATGCCTCAAAACCTACATTTCACACAAAAAAATTGTTTCTCACCTTTCCTGTTCAAATTATATGCTTGTAATTTTGGGTTGTTTTTTTGCTGTGCATCATGCACCCGCTGTGATCTTTATGTAATAGCGGGTTATAAAGTGCCTTGTTGTAGGTATGTATGTATGTATGTAGGTCCCTCTTAGGCAGATTTAAGCACTCAAACCTTTGTAGTCGAGATTTGTTAACAAGTTGCTGCTAGTCCCGTCATATCCCTAACGTCCCTAATCGCTTCAAAACGCCCCGACAAAAAATCACAGGCGCGGACCTCTGCCATTGCGGCTAGTATAGGAAATTGCTCCTAGATCTGACAACAAAATATCGCTACCTCACTTTTTGCGGTGAATGTCAGATTGGTCTCTGGGGACATTAGCGATAAGGTGCAACATTTTCATGATCTTTTCTGATCAGCTGATCACATTGAAGGATGGCAATCGCTTTGGAGTTACTCAGTTATCCGATAAAACCTTCTATAGTAAATTTGCACAGACGTTAAACTTCCTAACACAGACTCAGTGTTACACTGGACAGCTCGAAGGCTCTCTCTCCCGAAACAGCATCCTACTCACACATCCTACCCGCTCCCCGCCTAAATCCTCCTCTCCTCCTAGGCGGCGGGACCCCTTTAAAGCCTCGAAAGAAAGTTTTATGTTATAATTTTTCCGACTCAATAAAATCAGCGCTATTACTGTATTTAAATGATACATACGTCATTACTTAGTTTGACAAGAACCTACTCAATAAAATGTTATTTTTATGTGTGTTGGGGACGTATCCATTTATGTTGGCACATATTATAAAAGATTTGGGGCAGGCGGGAAAAAGTTTGGACCTGTCGAATGTAGGGAATAGGGCCGTGACTTGCGCCAGCGTTTAATCCGATTACAAATGATTTTGTCGGGTGAAAAGAACGGCCAATTTGCACCCCCCCCTACGAAGTACACCTATTATACCAACCGCCCAGCATTACAGGACATACAAACCGACAGGCATAATCACCGTTCACACTTGGATGGAACATGTCTGACGACCATTCAATGGCATTCAATCCACCTGCCGGCCACACATCTTACACTAAAATGCGTTGTGGTTTTGTTTCGAGTTTTGCGTGGCCACCATTACTCTGTGGTATAGAACGCAGGATTGCTTGACTTGGACCATGGACCTATAGAGAGAAGGACCAAACAACACACTAGTTTCAAAAGGGACCCTATCACGGTGCCGCCTTGGTGATTAATCCCACCCGTGATCCCATTACCGGATTAAGGTAATGGCGATAATCACCCTCTCAGCAGGAGGTCTAACTGACCTTCGCTCTTCGAGGATACTGGAAAAAGTTCAGCCCGCCTCAAAATAGGAATTGATGTTAAATCATGATGGCAATGAAGAAATTGAAAACATCAGGAAAGATTTCATTTCTGGAAATTAAAGCTCAGTCACACAGCCGATTTTTTGCTAGGAAAAACCACTTCCAGACTCAGATGGTGCCAATTGGCCAATTTTCGAAAAATCGTGAGCAGTTTTTTCTTTTTCATGTGTAGTTCTGGCAAAGTCTGGGACTGTTCTGGTCAATCTTCTGTAGTCTTACCCATTACTTGCTAAAAAAACCGCTCCAGAATGCCTCATGACTGATGCCGATTGGCCGTTTTTTCGAAAATCGTAAGTAATTTTCCGTTTTCAGGTGTAGTTTGGCCAGTCCTGGGGCTGTCCTACTTCTGCAGTCTTGTGTGGTCGGGGAGCAGTGGCAAAATTTGAAAAAAACCCGTCACGATTTTTTTCTTGCCGCTTAAAAAAATCGCGGCGGGTTTTGGAATCGGGAGGTCGGCTTGAACACACGAGCGCTTTGGAAGCGGAGACGATGAGGTGGTGCGCATAGGAGCGGTTGTGTGCAGTTGGAAGTGGTCGGCAATGAGTATGCTCCAAGCGGGATAGAAGAAGCAAGCCAACTGGATATGTTGAATCGGCGACTAAACCCGGCGACGACAAAAGATAAGTCGTCGACTTGCAGTCTTGACAGCACCTTGTGCTGTCGTGGTAAGGGTCTGCGACTGATTGAGAACTGAAACAAAGTGAAATGCTGAGCGCCTATGCTCGCCGCCGATTGGGACATCTCTTGTCTTGTAATTTGAACAAGACTGCAGCCGATTTGGAAAGAATGTGGTATTGTGTAGGGGGAAGAGTTGGGTCGCGCGCGGGTGGTCTTCATGTGACGGACCTATTCGCGTCAACAACTCGGTGACAACGACGAGCAGTCTTGACAGCGGGACATGTCGCAACTGTGCGTCGTTTCAAGTCGGCGACTAATCGGGGACTGAACAAGTGCGTCGCCCAATTAAATCATTGCTAGATCTTGTTGATTCCATGATGCTGTCGCCTACTGCATCGGCGTTTCAGCATCCTGTCTCGTTGAAGACGGGGAAACTCGCAGACTACTCATTCCCTGGTGGGATAAATAATGTAATTTGTAAGTTGAAGAAGACTGTAGCCGATTTTGAAAAAAAATCAGTCTTGTGTAGTCGGAATTGGTTGGGTCGGAAGCTGTCTCTGGTGACTATACCATTTATGGAAAAGTCCCAATAGCACATGCCATTTCATCTTTAAACTATGCTTATAACCCTTGGTCTACCTTGAGCAATTGTATAACAACACACCGGAAGGGGTACACACCCTTGAATTTTCTTTATTGAACATCCAATCCTATAAATTTGATACCTACAGATAGCTTAGAGTTTATCTTCCATTGGTATCAAAAATGCTAGAAACCATGTTGACGTCACTATGACGTCATAGGTAATAAAGTATGAAATACTGAGACAGAAAGGAAACATTGATATTTTGCAAATTTATACAATTTTTTCTAATATTGTAAAACTCAAACATTTTCCAATCATGTAGAGTACATTATGACGTCAGTATGACATGTAGATTATGGTACTCATTTTGGTATCAAAGGAAAAAGGCCTGCTATCCAATTTGCAACTAAAATCAAAGGTCTGTGATATTCTGTGTCGTAAAGGCGTGTGGTATTTTCCCTCACGAAAGGGGGGGGGGGGGTTGATTGCCAACACCCTAGCCATCACTTTGGCATCACCTTTACCTTTCCTATACCCCCGGGGGATAGTGTTTTGGGGGCATGAACGGAGCATCAAAATTGTCAATTGGCAATTACATTAACTTATTTAATGTGACAACCGGAAAATGGGGGGTTTAGTAGGGCGAAAAGAGTAGAAGAGAGCGGAACACCCCCCCCCCCGCCCCCGGAAAGACGAGGGTTACAAATTATATATTTATATTACATGTATGATAAAGTTGACTATCACTCTCATATTCAGATGAACTGACATTGGAATCAGTTCGACATGGTATCGGCTATCAAACAGGCACAACGGTAAACAAATTAAACATAACCGGAAGTTAAAATATTAGAATTTGGTGGGTTTTCGAGGTAGAATTACACGTGTGGGCGCGCTTGGGCACCAGTTCAGAAGTTATATTTTGTTACAAGGTACATTGAACTTTCATAAGACCGTTTCTCAAGAGTCGGAAGTGATCGGAACATTTTCATATTATTTTCACAAGAATTTTAACAGTTACGGGTCACAAAATCACCCAAAATGCAAGCTTAATTTCTACAGTCGTAGCTCCACAAAGGAATGACGGATTTTGATGGGATATTCGGTATTTTCTGAAATAATTTCTCCTCTATTTGGTGACAACAACTTGCCAAAAAACATGGAAATTGAGTGTACTATGCACTTTCCAAAACCCCTACAGTCAGGGGTCACAACATCCGGCGGTTAAATTACAAAGTTTTGTGGACAGCTTTTCCTTAGTAAAGACCGTAGTCACTGCATCGATCGCGGCAAAGAGATACAGATCACAGACGGCTCCGGTGTATGCATATGAATACACATCGAGTGCCTAGCTTTTGTCGAGATGAATGGGTAATTGAATTAGGTAATTGGTGGTTTTCGCGTTGTTGGTCCTTCTCTACTAGGTCCATGCTTGGAATATGTATTATTCGAAATAAAACTGTCCCTGCCCCTCCATTAATCTTAACCCCCCACCCCCCGACAGAATAAAGGTTAGCCTACTATCAGTGCTAATCTACTATAGTTCTGTATCCAAATCACAGTGGTATGGTGGAACTCGCACAATTTCACGTCCATTCTTTTGAGCTAGGTTGTCATTGCTATACTTTCTTGGTTTGTGTGTACATCTCCATTTTGTTATAAAATTCTGGTTTCTCACTGTTAAAATATCCGTAATACTCCATAAATGGAAAAATTCAGTATTTTTATTGAAATTTTCCCTTAAAATAATATTTTTTCCGTAAAGCATATATTATGCTAATTAGTATAATTAGAATCAATTTAATCCACCTAAACACCTACACATGTATGATAGGACACATGTACGTGTATATCTTATATAACCCACAATCTATCCAAACACACGCTGAAATTCTGTTTATTTTACGGAATAAAAAAGTGCCTGGAAATATTACTGCCTGACGCCTCCTTTTCCGTCCGTATTCTGGGGTTGGTACATTTTGTGACCCCATTTTTTCTGCTCCTAGTTGAATTCAGCAGCCTTGACGGAATAAAGTACAGTTTCCCCTGCACTTTATTCCGTCAAGGCTGCTGAATTCAACTGGGAGCAGACAAAGTGGGGGTCACAAAATGTACCAACCCCGTATTCTGCACTGAATTTGCCAAATTAAATAGTTAGGTTATTGGAAGAAAAAATTACAAAGAGGGTTGGCGGGCGCGTTCATGAATGTTACCAATAATCTACCGGACAGTTTGACTTCATCTGTCCAGTGTCCCATGACAAATGTACAAATGTTAACAAAAAGTGACTCTTAAGCCGGGGTTGGTACATTTACTGCACCCACTTTGCCTGCTCCCCGTCGAATTCAGTAGCCTTTACGGAATAAAGTGCATGTAATACTGTACTTTATTCCGTCAAGGCTGCTGAATTCAACTGGGAGCAGACAAAGTGGGGGTCACAAAATGTACCATTTAAGCCGCAGACCAGTGATATTGTACTAAGCGAAAGTTTTGAGACAATCGGAGATACCTTTTTAACTGTGATTTGAATGTATTTCGAACTCCACCGAAATTCCTCCCCTCAATGCAATGGCAAAGGAAACGTCATATCTGGGTAATATTGAAATGTGAGGACCCTTATAGTTCCACTCAATTATTTAAAGGCCATTCTTTGCTAGTTATAGCATGCCAAGGAACATAATGTCCGATAGTCGTGTTAACGTTATGCATGCAATGCGGGCCAATCCAGTAGTGGAGATTCTGATGGTTAAGATGCATGCTCAAATAAAAGCCCAGCAGGCTGAGTGCCACTGTTGGCTTGATCCATTTGAAAGAGGTGTCGATTCGCTTCATATGGTGCAGAACTTCGTCAATCTTCTTAGTCTGATCTGTAGAGCGCAGACGCTCCGTTAGGATGCGCTTAAAATTACGCCAGATGTAGTCTGCGTTGACACCACCAATGACTAAAAGAGGCTGAACGAGGAACTGCAATTTCTCACTCCAAATCATGACAGCATACATCAGAACAACATTCTCTTCAGCTCCGTCTTGTTCATACACATTGTAATTCCAAGATAGTTGCATGAAGATTCCCAGCGTACCGACAGCAGTAGTGAAGGTGGTCCATGTCCCAATCAGATTGCGAAATCCTCTGAACTCACTGAATGCTTGACGAACTCTGGCTTTTGCTTCGTCGATGCTCAAACTGTCCTTTTCCACTACATCCACGATGTTCTTAAATTCAGAATTGTATGACTCGCGAAGTTTGTAGATAATGAAGCTGAAACAACCATAGATTACAAGTCCTCCTATCGCGGCCCATTTGCTTATTACCATGTGGATAGTACACCTATCAGCCTCAAAGGTAAAATAGTTGTATACGACAAAAGTAATATTAATTACAGGCCATGAGAGCAAACAGGAAAATTTCAACACATCCTTCCAGAATGCTCTGGAAAGACAGGAATTGCATTGTTTGCCTTGAAGACAGCCATATCTCATTAAGAAATACTCAGCAGAGAGTACACGTGGTGGTTGATCTTTAAACGGCTGCTGGAAACAATTTCTTGCTCGCACGACCACACATATCATCGGTATAATCGCAAGATGTGGAACATATGTGAAGTATGAGACGAGGAACAAGATGTCAGATTGTTTGCCCCAAAAGAATGCAAGATAGACGATGAGGTCATACACCATTATACTCAGTAGAACAATAGGAATCAAAATCCAGAGTGCTGGGATGAACTTTCTCAGTATCATTCTCACTGTAAAATTAGAAGGAAAATATGCTTATTAAATCAGTTCCACAAAGCGACATTTTGTGATCCATGGCTTCGTTGGCCCTACTTACCTTAAAAGGATTGAGGACTGTTATTATTATCTCAACCGTTGAGTATTTGCCTATATACGCTTGCTTACGTGCATAATTTGATCAGGGTTGCATGAGTATTTTCTTCCTCAGCAGCCAGTGGCTAAAGTCAAGCATTTTCTCACATAAATGCTCAAAGGATCATGCACGAAGTTGGGCACGAAGTACTACTAAGATTTTCTCGCAACTACCTCTGTCAGTGGCGTAATCGACGGGGCGGTGTAAAACGGGACAAAATGGACCAAAATTTGCGTGCTTCATCTCTCTTTTTTGAAGAATTTGACCAATTTAGCCTAAGTTTGGTCAATTATGAAAAGGGGCATTTTCAGGATTATGTGACTGAGCGTATTTTCGAATTGGCACACAATTCTTCTTAGCGTGTCACATCATTAGTAATGGCGTTGGTGGTGTCAAGGAATTTTATTCACTGAGTGAGCTGACCCGGGGCCGCGTGTATCATGATACGGACGCTCCTAACATGGCCCGCGTTTTTTGAGACTGGGGCGGATTGGGAACCGTCAGGGAGTTTACCCCTACTCTTATTCGACACTGACTGCGATGTACATGTACAGTTGTTGCTCTCTGTACACGGGACCGACCGGCTTACGTTTCCCATCCGAAGGACGGGGTGCTTTCTGATTCATATTGCCCAATTCAAGTGAACCATGGAGGTATTCTGTATTTAATCAATAGCTCGTATACAATTAAATTCAGAATTGAGCACCCGAAGTAAATCCCAGTAAGTGACGGCCATCCGAGGATTCGAACCCGGGATTTTTGTTTGGTAAATTTGCGCCACAGGCAGCACCCTAACCGCTAGACAACGCTCTTCCCCACTATGCTAATATGTTCACGCGACAATAATATAATATTGACAATTTGCGGGATATTCCCAATACATAATACAGATTGGTCCAAAAAGTTTTTACACTGTTTCGTCTGAAATTTCTTAAGAATGGGTAGACATATCAAAAGAGTTTGAGGGTATTTATTAACTACAATATCTTATTGGAACCTGGTGAAGACGGTGTTGAAAACAAAGCTGAAATGACAAAATGGCCGCCATCTAGAGAAAAAAAGTCAAAAACCATTTTGTACACACGTAAGTCTATGGCACTGTGTTTCTAAGAAGATATTGTAATTAATAGATGACTTCAAAAAATGTGATCTGTCCACCCACTTTTGAGAAATTTGCAGATCTAAAAGTGTAAACCTTTTTTAGACCACTCTGCAGTACCATGGCATTAGGGAGCGGTCATTATTTATGCCGGGGGGGGGGGAATGGAGGATTTCAACTTTTTTTCGGTAAAAATTTTTTTCCGCGTTCCCCCCCGCTATCCTTCAAAAAATTCACACTCCCCCTTGGACATGCTGATTTTCCCCATTTAAAATTCATGTTCCCCTCTCTCTCTCTCTAAAATTTTTCGGTTCCAAATCCTCATCCCCCCCCACCCCCGGCGAAAATAATGACCCTCCCTAATGCTTCGTCCATGCTCGCTCGCATTGTCGGTTTCCACAACTCCACGAAGGCCCCTTAAATTCAGAATCGTATGACTCGCGAAGTTTGTAGATAATGAAACTGAAAGACTTTACCATCCAAGCCCTCCTATCGCGGCCAAGGGGTATTCTCGGATTGACCATATAGGGCATCGCAGATTTCCCATGTTTCAAGTGAAGGGGAAATGAAATGTTATACGAGGGGACTTCAATGTGCTCCAATACCAAATTGTTCGTCTGGTTTTATGCACAGCTTAAAGCAATATTAGCACATTTTTGCAGAGCGCCCCCAATTTTCAAAATTTGATATTTTTGCACAGCTATGTTGATAATTGTCTAGAAAACTACGCCTGCGAACGAGAATGCTCAAAAATGCGTATTTATCATAAAATGAGCGATTTTTGTAATTAGAATTGGGATCCTAGATTGTACTTAACGGCAGAGCTGGAAATGCTAAGTTTATGTCCGTCTAGGATGAAATAGTGCCACCTCAAGAAAATGACCTCTAACTTGACTTGCCTGAACCAATAAAACAACTAATAGATGAGCGTAGGTACGTACATGGCGCTATTTCCCGACTATTTCATATTGGAAGGCCGTTTCCAGCAGCCGTTCAAATAATATCGGGGATCCCGATGTTAATTATTCTAGTTACAAAATTCCTTCGTTTGCGACACATAGACATTGTAGAGCTTAACCATTCACAGGTATAGTTTACTAGCCAGTTACCAATGCAACCGTGTAAAAATCTCAATTTTTTTGAAAAATTGGGGCGCTCTTCAAAAAAATGTGCTAATATTGCTTTAAGGTGTGGGAGTTGTGCTTTAAAAAGACAGAAAATAGTCAAAAGGTACAATTTCTGATTTGTAAAGGGGTAACAAAATAAAGTTTATCCCATTTTGCATTTTGGTAAGAAGTGTCTCAAATTATTCATATTGGCAATGGGATTAAAACAAAGAGGATAACGTGAAAGAAGGTCACTGGCCACTTAATGTACATGGTATTACATAGACTTCTTACCTATTTGGCCACATAACATGATAACTAAACAGAGCATCAGGCGACACACTTTTGACGACTAAGTTGGAGTATTTATGTCACTAACTACATCCTCTGTAAACTTGATGAAATTTCATTGCGGGCAAATATGATTTTTCATCA
>JAMKCH010036467.1:0-28675 GCA_023653785.1 Ophioderma brevispina | reverse complement strand
ATAAAAACACACTTTGATGCGAAGCACACAATGAGCCAGGTAAAATATAACTAAATTATCACTATAAAATCAAATGGAGGCTAATTAATATAAATAAACTAAATAACCAAATAAAAGTAAATAATAGGATAAAAATAAAGAAATAAATATCACTTTTTTTATTTTTGTTACATCGATTTTACCAAATATTTTAAAAGAACAAAAGGACACACAATTTAGTATAGACTTTTTTTCTTTAATTTCCTTACAAAGTTCGAATTTTTAAGGAGAAATACGGAATTTTCAATTTACGATGTCCAAATTTTATGGAGGTTTTAACAGTGTTCGGTATATGCCTGTCCTATCCTTCACCCCTAACACAACTTAAGGCGTACACCGCTATAAAGGGTAAGACAAAAAAAACCACAACTTTTGGAGTACGTTAACACTGATCTCGATCCCTTTTAAAATGTTAAAGTGAAAAACTATAATAGGCTATGCAACAATTTCAAAACATGTTTTGATTGGCACTTATATGATAAAAAGAACACGGTGACAGAGACCGAGGATTTTACAATTCCCTGACCTCCCAATGATACTTAGAATTTAGAGTAAAATCTTGTAACATGGAAAAATGGTTGTAAAATTCGTTTATCAAAATTAAATAGAGAAATAAGGTATTGTGGATGATGGTACACATGCAATAGGGCCTATCATTTTTTTTTCAAACAAACATCAATTGTGTATGTAAATTTACCGTCAGATGTATCCCTAGGAAAAGCGATGGACACCTTCTCGAAAAATAAAAACACTATCGCTCCTCTACCCTCCCTGGTTGCTATAGCTCCAATGGAAGAGCGTGGCGTCACCTAGGAGGTCGTCGATTACCAATTGTGTAAAAACGTATTTCAATACGGAATAATCGCAATCTCATCATATTGCGCAGTCACATCCATAGAAAAACGTTTTACACAATTTGGCACTCGCCCCTGGTGCTAGTAAGTAATCGAAGGTTTTTGCCCTGTTGGAGACCGGCAGAGGCCACACACGGTTTTTTTTCACATTCAACACTTGGTTGGTGCGCTGTCCATCACCTCCAGGAAAAGATTAGTAAATATATTAAAACGTAAATTGTGTATGTAAATATCCATTCTGATGCTATCCGCTAGGAAAGCAATGGACATATTCGGACCTAACACCTATCTGTCGCTCGTTATTGTTAGTCAGTTTGCAAGAGCGCCGTTGCTAGTAATACGGCGGTTGTCGGTGTCGAGTCCGGCCAATGGGCCAATCGCACATTTGTTTTCCAACACTTGTGTACCTATAGCCATCTTCAGGAAAGATTAATAAATAATTATTAAATATCAGAGGGTGCTGGACTTATGCATCCCGTTTTCGATAGGTGGTTATATTCGCATTATGCTGGCTTACTCGCATTACCGGTTAGGCGCATTACAGTTTTCAGAGCCTCACTATTTATTGTACTGTAGCCTACATTCTTGAATGTTTATTTGTAAATTTCGCAGTTAATATTGTAGCTAGAAGCACAATATAAATATATAAAATATTTTAATAATCTGCCACGGCTAGAAAAATATTTAAGAAAACTTGGGTTCTCGGTAGTCGCATACACAGTAAAATAGCATTACCTGTGAGCAAAGCTGTGCTGTATGAAAGAAACATGGGGAAACTTGTCTTTGATTGTTGAAGATGTTAATTGTTTTACCAAATTAATTTCAACTTTATGGAAATTGCACATGTGTAGAATATATGAAAATCAATTTTCTACGAAGGCAATAGTTTGATTACTTGACCATGCTACCATCTGTTAGCAAGAACTTAAAAGTGGGAAGGAGGCTTTGAAATTAATGTTGAATTTTTGGGGTCATGTCCCATTTTGGCGTGCAAATGCCCATCTCGAGATAATAAAATTATAATAACAAAAAAATAATGCATGGTTTTGACCTGTTTTTAAAAAACGATGGTTTTAAGATCTTAAATACATTATTAGGCCTACCAATTGATGGTATTGTGGTGCAATTATGTCGGCTTTGCTTTTTGTTTGTGGTTTCCGTAAGGGGCACCATGGAACCCATTGTCCAAATCCTTCCGCGTTGGAAGGCAACAACACTATAGGCCTTTATACTACCATCCGTGATTGATCGCACACCTTGGACCAGCTTTTAACGCACGGTGTGCAAGATATGCCGTCTTTGTGCGCGCGTGTATGAACGCCTTCGTTTTAAGCCAGCGCGCGCGGTGTACTGTGCGACCGTCAAATCTCGCGCTAATATCACTGCAGGGAGAAAGGCAAATGAAGTATAATAGGCCTATAGGCCTATTCCTAACACACAGAATTTTGAGCGTGATTGTGAAGTTTTGTGGTCGATATTGTCCTAGATCGAGAGCTTTCTTTTGGTATCAGTCATTGTGCAGCGTATTCTTTAATTTTTGTTAACATATTTAAAACAAGAAAGAATGGATCAGAAACCTCTTGGGGCATGTAAATCGCGGCCGTGCTATACCCATCTGTGGCTCAGGCAAAAAAACAGGCGTAATTTGAGTCTACTTGGGAAAATTGACATTATCGATCTACAGTAGGGCCCCCTATTCCCTAAGGTTCAAAAAGACATTTTAAAGATCAAAATTCAAAATTCTCTCTTACAAATTTAATTCCTCGTGTTTTGCAAAGGTCTATGTAAATTTTACATTCCAGAAAAGATTCATCCTCACACACGTGATCGTTCAGCATTTCTGTGCCTGAATGGGAAGAGATCGTGCAAAAACAGAAACCCAGGAGAAATTCTCGAAAGCGCTTACTGTTGAAAATATGTTCATGCTTCCGACAAGGAATTGTCGAAAGATCTTCCGAAGTGAAAAGGCGTGAAGAGGCGAGCAGGCAAGACAGAAAGCCGTTCCACAAATTTGTAATCCCCCATCCATTAGCAATTTAGGTACGTGTTCATGAAATTGAATTGAGAGGAAAAAGTGGACGATGCGTGACAGCGGCGGCGGATTTTTTTTTTAGTGTTGTTGACGATTCTACTTTTGTTTTACCTCGAATTCTGATTATACAACAATTTTATACTGAACATCATAATGGGGTATCATCTGTAGAGAATTTTATCCGGTAGTTTTTGGCCAATTAAGGAACAGTTTCGAGATCTTATTTTGTTGTAAATTGACAACATATTGATATTGTATGTAAAAGTATACATTTTAGAAAGCCCAATTGGACTATGAAACCCGATGGTGGCATCAGAATAATGTAACACTCCCGTATTTTGAGAAAAATACTAAAAAAACAGATTTTGCCCCAAATTTTCAAACAGGGACGTAACCAAAAAAATAAATTTCAGGATTTCTTATAAATTATTTTTTTACAAAAACTTTTTTTTTCAATTTCTTTTTGTCGGGTCGCTAAGACTATGAAACCACTGCTGGCTCTTAAATTGCGAAGGAGTCTATTTCTATAGCTGAAGGTCATTCATTAAATGTTTCTTTATGAAATGCTCTACGTACACTATTAATTTTGGAGTTTTAGTGTTGGGTGTGTAATGTGCGATGCAATTTCAGACAAAGAATAAACATCATTGCATGTTTGAAATGGCCTTACCTTAAAAACGCATTTCTTTGCATTTAGTCTCTGTGAAGACTTGCTTGTTGATGGGGGAGTTTGCGTTTTTAAAACGTTGCAGGATAGATAAAGGGTGAGTAACAAATTGGAGAGTTATAAGTAAGAAGACAATGATCAGGCCACGTAGAGTTATACTACGTAATCATTGAAGCTTTTACCATGTATTGTGTGATATTATTTGAGACGAAATTTTAGAACCATCTTTGTGAAAAGACAGGCAAGGTGTAAACTTGTTAAATTAATTAAAGCCATAACTTGGGGATTACAATTTGAACAAATTTTGGCCCAATTGGGCGTTTTTCTATTTTCTTTATTTGAAATGATAGGAAGGTGTAACCTATGTTAAATTAAAGCTTATAACTGGGGATCAGTTTTAACACATTTTGCGCCCAATTGGGCGGTTTTTTCTATTTCCTTTATTTGAAATGACAGGAAGGTGTACCTATGTTAAATTAAAGCTTATAACTGCGGGATCAGTTTTAAACACATTTTGCGCCCAAAGATCGCGGCCGAGTTTTTTCTATTTTCTTATTTTGAAATGATAGGAAGGCTTGTAAACTATGTTGAATCAAAGCTTATAACTGGGGGATTCACTTTTCACAAATTTTGCGCCCAATTGGGCGTGTTTCTTATTTTCTTTTTTGAAATGATAGGAAGGTGTAACCTATGTTAATTAAAGCTTGATAATTTGGGTACTCAGTTTTAACACATTTTGCGCCCATTGGGCGTTTTTCTTTTTCTTATTTTGAAATGATAGGACGGTGTACCCATTTTGGGGGGTAAATTAAAGCTTATAACTTAAGGATTCAGTTTTAACACATTTGTGCCCACTTGGGCGTTTTTTTCTATTTCTTCCTTTATTTTTTTGTTTGAAATGATAGGAAGGTGTAACCTATGTGATTCGCTTTAATTGGGGGATTCACTTTAAACTTTTTGGCCGCCCATTGGGCGTTTTTTTCTATTTTCTTCTTTTCTTTATTTGGAATGAATGGAAGGTGTAACGCTAACCTAGGTTTAATATTAAAGCTTAGATTTGGTGGATTCCTTTTAACACATTTTGCGCCCAATTGGCGTTTTTTTCTATTTCCTTAATTTGAAATGACAGGAAGGTGTAACCTATGTTAATTAAAGCTTGATAACTGCATGAGGATTCAGTTTTAACACATTTGCCGCCACTTGGGCGTTTTTTTTCGATTTTCTTTTCTTTATTTGAATGGCAGGAAGTGTAACCTATGTTAAATTAAAGCTTATACCTTGGGGATTCGTTTAACACATGTTCGCCCACTTTGGGCGTTTTTCTATTTTCTTCTTCTATTTGAATGATAGGAAGGTGTAACCTATGTTAAATTAAACTCTTATAATTTGTGGATTCAGTTTTAAAACACATTTCCGCCCAATTGGGCTTTTTTTTTAATTTTTCTATTTTTATTATTTGAATGACAGTAAGTTTGTATCCTATGTTAAATATAAAGCTTATAACTTGGGATTCCAGTTTTAATAAATTTTGCGCCCAATTGGGCGTTTTTTTCTATTATCTTTATTAGAAATGACAGGAAGGGTAAACTCTGTTAATTAAAGCTTATAACTTGGTTGGGGATATCAGTTTTAACACATGTTGCCCCAATTGGCGGTTTTTCTATTTCTTTATTTTAAATACAGGAGGTTTGTAACCTACATTAAATTAAAGCTTAGAACTATTGAGGTTCAACAGTTCACACACACCAGGGCAAAGGTCAAACACGGAGATCAAGTTTAACAAGGTGAGTGGTTCTCATGCATCTTATTGTCATGCATCAAACCTCTACTTTAAATCAGTTATGAGATTTCTTTTTACATGTTGTCTGTAATAAAAGTGCAACATAAAACTAGAAAACATCTACGACTACTACTCCTTCAAATGCTTGTTAATGTTTGTTCTTATTTCTTGTAAAATTATGACTGGCGACCCGACACAGTTTTTTTAAAATAATTGTTAAAATAGAGCTTACTTTTTTCGAAATATAAGGAAAAATGTCAAAAGGTGTGATTTTACTTTTTGTTCCAAAATTTAAGTATATATTGGAGAATATGCTTTAGTAGAAAAGCGCAAACAAGAAACACTCTAGGGAAACCGGTCCTGGAGCAAGACCGATGCTATCGTAGGAAGTTAAACCTGACTTTTACTTCGGTATATTTTGGAGTATCTGTCTGGAAAATTTCGAAATGTGAACAATGAGAAAATCAGTTGTTTTATTAAAAAAGTGACTTTCCACGGCATTTCAAGCTTCGCTTCTAAAATAACTTTATCTTTGAACTTCAAAATTGGTAGGTTGTGCAAGTGGATAAACACATCTTTATGCACTATTGATTCAAACATCTTTTGTATCAAATTGAAATTTCATCTGCTCTATTTAAGGGGTTTGAACGTGTTAGTGATTACTCGATAAAATTTCAAAATTCACATTATTTGGTATTTACACAATGGGGCTCTGATTAAGACTTTGTTTTTGAGCTTAGCCAAAACAAAAAAAGGTATGTTGTAACTTTTTAAAAAAACACTCAAGTCTGATGGGACAGTCAAAATTTGACGTTTGGATCGCCTACAAATAAAACTTCTCGATAAATATTTGTACATTTCTAAATCTGTTGAGGTCCCCGATGTCGTTCTAGAAAATTTTGAAATAAAAAATGAGGTCACCGACTCTTTTCCATTACACGCCGACAAGGAAAAACCAATGAAATTGGACACTTTTTTCAAATTGGGAGTCTGTGTGGGCGGGCAAGAAAAATCTGTGCCACATTCGGCATGCAGGCAAAGCAGGACCGGCAGGCATAGCGATGCGCGATTTTAGTAAACGCAAACAAACGCAAAGTTATGCGGTTATTTGCGCATGATACCGTCGCACCTCAACATATAATCCGTCCATTTGTCCATGACTGGGCCTCAAACAGAATGCTGAGGGGTAAAGCAGATTGCGAGCAAACAAATTCACACGTCAAACTCCTTAAGCACTTTGTTAATATTGTCAATATTCGTTTGTGTTTTTCCAAGATGCGTTCGCGTAAAAGTTCATTCAAAACACGCGAACGCGTAATTACGCCAGCAAAAACAAAATTTCACCATATCTTTTCTTTTAAAGAATGTATTTTTTTTTGCTAAGGCAAAACCATTGTTTCTTGGGGCGAGAGGGAAAGGGCATGGTCAACTCTGTATTGTGCGCTTTTCACAACACATCGCATTTGTACGCGCTGAACCAACGAGTTCTCCGCGAAATCTTCGTGTGCGCCACACGCAGTTTCAAGCAAGGCGCAAGGTGAAATGTGAGTACGGCATGCGCAGTAGCTGAGCTAAGTTTTCTCTGACGACGCAAATACCTTAAATTCCCGCCTTTAAAACCAGCGGTGGGTTTTGTGACTTTAATGGTCAAATAGCTGTTTTAATCGGCGAGAAAATGATAGCCTTGATCAAGGCTGTCTGCTGAGAACGCAAACAATGTTTTTTTTTTTTAAAAAAGTTTATAGATAATTAAATGCGATTTTTTAATTATTTTGAACATGTGTTTTTAGGGCTATCCTTCTAGGAAAGATTATATAATCAAATTTTAAAAAAATTGGTACACTGCCTGTGCGTCTGTTGTCCACACTGGCGGGATCCAGGTTCCTATTAGTCTAAGAATTAAACCACAAACACCTGTTGTGGTCAGTGTGTTGCAGTGGTTGTACTATCATAGACGACAGCCTTATCCATTTGCATTTGTGTTTTAATCGGCCCTGAAAAAACTCCTTATAAAATTTTTGCAAATGCAGAAAAAGTCTGACAGACTGTAGGGGAAAGTCGGTAATGCCGAACGCGGGGTAAACCCGAACGCAGCGATTTCGCTATATTGCGAAAGGCTGGAGACCGGGGTTACCCCCTATGGTGTTAGCTGCCTTTGGAACTTAATTCAAATTAAATGACTCAAAATGGAAATCTCGTACATTCTCGCGCGAGAATTCAAAAATACTTTTTAGTGAAATGAATATTCAGACTTTATTTCGATGAAATACCCCCCCTCACATCTACAAGAGAGAGAGAAAGGTGTTTAATAGTGAACCGGACTAGGGTTCTCAACAATTTCAAATCATGTACAACAGGGGGGCGCGTCCATGCAAAGTTTATGAAAGGACTGATATTACAAACTTCACCTGGTTTGGGGTAATCCCGAATGACCCGTTTCCATGGCAACCCATATAGGTGTGTCCATCCATCATGATCTCATCTACATACGTTTGAAACTCTCATCGTCTTTACAAATACATTTACAATAATTTATGTTGCAAGAAACAAAAATTGCTATTTTTGTCCCCAAGAGGCTGCATTGAAAAAACACGTTCGCATTAGCCGTGAATGTGTGGGTAATCCGAACAGACCGCCATTTTTTTTTTTATCATAACTTCTTTCAACAGGTTTGAGTTAAGAAAACATGTGTCTAGTTGAGTTTTGCTTACACTTTTTATGATATGGTTATCTTACCAACCCTTGTTTTAACCAGGGGACTTATTGGCTTCAATCGAATGGTGTTCGGCATTACCCGACTTACCCCTACAAGGCGCTCTGCTGATTGACTTATTGGAACTCGCTAGTGGAGCATAAAACCTAGGCCAGGTGAATTGGAGAACCCAAATGAGGTGTTTAATAGAGTAAAATTCTTGCCAATTATTTTTAGGAGGATAGGCTCCACTTATTTAAATTAAATGACATTAATCAGACGTTTGAACCGTGAATGAAGTTGGTAGAGCGCCTTGAACAAAGCTTACAAGAAATACAGCGCAGATTTGTCTGCATTGGATAACCTTTTTTAGTAATAAGGCAGTTTCAACCCTAGTGCTTTTTGTTACCCTTTCTGAACTTTTGAGCACAAAATCTTGTTTTTTAGTATTTTTCTCAAAACCGGCAAGTTGGTCAAATCTGATGCCAAATCGGATCCCCATCCCTCCCATTACTTCAGGACTGTATATTTTACATCTGTAGCGGGACCCGGGGCTGCGCTCTAACACTTTAATTATTTCCTCAGGCTATCCTAAAATTCCCTACTTTTATCCTGTAAGCAAACACCACGCAACCACCCCAGAGGTCTCGTGTCCAGGGGTGGTGGACGGTAGCAACCACGCGACCGAGCTTATTTGTGATTGGGAATTATATCTCCACCCTGGGGGTGTTAACACCAATCTACCTGTGTTAAACCAACCAAAGTGAATTCAGAGAATATTCAAAAATATTTATTTTTACGAGCGGCCAAATTTCACCCTAATGAATATTATAAATTTTGTGGTAGCATGCATGAATATCAACAAGTTACCCCTTTTACCTTATTGTTTACATTATAATAATAGAAGAGGAACAAAACCAAATACACAGAAACCCTTTCTTTGTTTCAAACATATAATCAGTGCAAATATATTTTATTTCATTACTGAATTTCAATAAGCCACCAAAAAAATGTTTCCATACAATTTCAAGGATTTTGTACCATTGCTGAATGCAAAAATTGTCACAAGTTCAAAGAGAA
The DNA here is from genome assembly GCA_023653785.1 of Ophioderma brevispina. NCBI lineage: Eukaryota > Metazoa > Echinodermata > Ophiuroidea > Amphilepidida > Ophiodermatidae > Ophioderma > Ophioderma brevispina. The sequence goes on along the minus strand of JAMKCH010036467.1, from coordinate 19,531 downwards.
ATTTAACCTCAAAATTTGGTAAATGTTTATTATTTTTTATCACTTTAGCAAGGCAGGAGATCCAGAATGAAGTAAAATTCAATGAAAGGAAAAAACTATTTCCTTTTTAATTTCTGGAACAAGTTAAATAAAATTCCTTGAATCTTTAGACTTAAGAAACTGTATTATTAAATCTAAAATTGATACCATTATTTTTTATATTTAATCCGATCAATCACCAATAAGTGGATCGTACACTTGATCAGTTATGGACCAATTTATCTGGCCCATTTTGTCCTGCTTATGGTAGCAAGCCTTATGTAATCTTAGACCCAATATATTGTAGGCCTAATTTTACTCTGCTGCCCCAGTTAAGGCACCTATTTTTAGCCAGAGTTGATTAAGAGGACACCGGTCAACTAGAGCTTGTCCTCTAGCTGAGTCAACCCCTATCTGAATTTGGAATCAGGTGTATTTTGGGAATCATTGACGTGGTTTGCTCTTCGCAGCTGGATTGGGTTGGCCGAGTTGTGGGCTATGGTCTGCCCTTTCGGGGGCTAGCCCCCGACTGAGCATGTTGTCTAAACAAACAAACCCAGGAAGTAACACAAAGACTGATCGAATATCCCTGCTTAAACGTGATTGGCTAAAGGTTCGGAAGTTTACAAATCCACAGCTCTCATGGGCTGTGCATCCAAATTGGAATAAGATGCTAATAGTAATCGCTGATCGACTCAAAGAAAACAAGTGTTTCCCAAGATGTGAAAATACAAGCTACAAATTTCCGAGATTTCTTACATTCCTACAGTTATTCCTTAAACTTGACAAATAACACAAAGTTAAATTTATTCAAAATCATACGCTCAAAGTTACAACATTTACAGGCATTTACTTTCCATAGGAATCCAAATTTACGAAAATTACAACATTTCTAGAGGAATCCAACACTTTTCTAGAAACATACTCACGAAAACTGCTAACATTAAAATGGTGGCTTTAGTGAGTAAATCAACACTTCAAAATGCTATGTTCTTCATTATCTGATTTGCCTAGGAATAAATACTGGTGAAATGATTCTCAGACATTCTGGAATACCATATATCAACCTTGGAGTATAAAATATGAGGTAAGATAGCGAAAACAGGACAGTAAACTGGCACAAAAAGATCATAAAATTAGTACCTACACGCGAAAAATTTGAAAGAACTAACCGACTTACATGACCGAATTTGGCTTATTTCTTCAAATATAATCAACCACATCATCGCCGCTTGGCATATAACAATGTTTTCAACGATCTGAATCCGTCCCCAAAGTTTCCAAAATGGCTTGTGCCATCAAAAACAATCAAAGGTAGTGAGGCCTAGCCTAGCTCAGCCCTAGCCCCCTAGCCTGTGTTAGTACACAGTCCAAAAATGGGTCCCAGTTACACTAACTATAGTCAAATATTGGAAAAGTACAAGCCACAACAGTATCGGAAACCTCCGGTTTTTAATTGTCCTATATTAGAAACTTTTGTTATAAAACAGCAAATAAGAGTTGAAAAACCTGCATTAAACTGCGAATATTGCTGAGGAAAGAAAGAAGAACGAAAGAACAAAAAGAAGAAAAAAAAAAAAAAAGAAAAAAAGAAGAAAGAAAGAAAGAAAGCAAGCTATCATGTTACATATTAATAAAAAAATTATAAGTCGAAAACGCTAGCGAGATTACAAAGACGCGTTATGACGTCACTGGCATAAAAAATCGAGCGGAAACACAGTAATGTGTGGGCCTTACGTTTCGATCCTATAGCAGATCTTCATCAAAAGGTAGTTAAACTGCCGGTCAGTTATTAAAAGGGTGAAATTTTAGGCCCACACAAGTTTAAACACAAAAGATTCACAATCCACATCCAACCAACCACTCAAACCCAAACATACCGTGACCAAAATGTTCTGATTGTTTTATTCTCCAGATGGTTCTGGGACTTGTTCATGGTCCTACTCATGGATCACTTTAGCCATATTGCCGTCAATATAGCATTTTTTTAGCAGTTATTTCTTCATTCCAATTGGACCATTATCAACTTGCATCATGGACAGTCTCTTTCTCACTGAATGTTATCAATTTCTTCACGGGAATATTTACAACGGAAACGAGGTAAGAATTATTGCATACATCACTTGAGGGATGAGCATGTCGCACTTCAATATCATTAGTTTTGGGGACCATCACCACATATTTATCCCCGGTTTACGCATCGTCATATCTGGGATGTATGTGAATATTATACATACGCATGCGCACGTGTGTCAAAGTTGATTATGCGAATATGACAAACGCAAGTCTCGCATCCGTCGGCTTGGCTTTAAAAGCAAATATTAGCACATTTTTTGAAGAGCGCCCCCAATTTTCAAAATTTGATATTTTTGACACAGTTACGTGGTAATGGTCTCGCAACTATAACCTGCGAACGAGGAATGTAAAATGCGTAGGTCCGTCCATGATGAAATAGTGCCACCTCGAGAAAATATCTCTAACTTGGCTTGCCTGAACTATTAAAAACAAATATGGGATGAGCGTTAGACACGTACATGGAGCTATATCCCGGCTATTTAACATTGGAAGGCAGTTTCCAGCATCCGTTGAATTAGTATCGGGGATCCCAGATAAGAAGTATTCTAGTACAAAATCCTCGTTTGTGACACAGACATTTCGAGCTAAACATTCCCCAGGATATTTTGACTAGCCAAGTTACCAATGCAATCGTGAAAAAATATCCAAATTTTGAAAATGGGGGCGCTCGTTCAAATAGTCTGTGGCTGGGTGGGTCCCGTATGCATGAGATCGTCCCTAAAAGTTCCACACAAATGCTGTGCCATCAAAAACAATCAAAGTAGTGCGGCCTAGGCCTAGCTCAGGCCTAGCCCTAGACGGTGTTTAGTACACAAGTCCAAAAATGGTTGTCCCGTTACACTTACTATAGTCAAATATTTGGAAAAGTTACAAGCCAAAACAGAACTCGGAGGAAACTTCCGGTTGTTAACATGTGTCCTTAAGTATTAAGAATTTGTTATAAAAACAGCAAATAAGAGTTGAAACACGGCATCTTAAACTGCGAATATTGACTGAGGGAAAGAAAGTTAAAGAAAGAAAAAAGAAAAAAAGAAAAGAAAGAAAGAAAAGCAAGCTATCATGTTACATTTTAATAAATAATTATAAGTCGAAACGCTAGCGAGATTACAAAGGACGCGTCTATGACGTCACTGTCAAATCGAGCGAAAACAAAGAATGTGTGGGCCTTACGTTTTCGATCTTAGCAGAATCTTCATCAAGGTTAAACTGCGGTCATTATTAAAAGGGTGAAATTTTAGGCCACACAAGTGTAAACACAAAAATTCACGAAATTCCACATCAACCAAACACTCTAACCAAAACTACACGTTGACAAAAATGTTCTGATTTGTTTTATTCTCCAGATGGTTCTGGGACTTGTTCATGGGCCTACTCATGGGCATTCACTTTAAGCCATATTGCCAGTCAATATAGCATTTTTTAGCAGTTATTTTTCATTCAATGGACCATCACAACTGCATCAGGACAGTCTCTTCTCACTGACATGTTCTCCAATTTCTTCACGGGAATTATTTACAACGGAAACGAGGTAAGAATGATGCATTAACATCACTTGAGGATGATGCATGTCGCACTTCAATATCATAGTAGTTTTGGGGACCATCACCACATATTTATCCCAGGTTTACGCATCGTAATATCTGGGGATGCATCATGATATTAACATACGCATGCGCACGTTTGTCAAAGTTTGATTATTCGAATGAAAAAAACGCAAGTCTCGCATCGTCGGCTGGCTTAAAGCAATATTAGCAAATTTTTGGAAGAGCCCGCCCCCAATTTTCAAAAATTTGATATTTTTGCACAGTTTACGTTGGTAATTGTCATAAAAGAAACTATTTACCTGCGAACGAGAATGCTAAAAAATGCCAGTATGTCCGTCCTGATTGAAATAGTGCAACCTCGAGAAATAATTCTAACCTTGGCCTTGCCTGAAACTATCTGAAAACAAATATTGGATGAGCGTAGACAAGTACATGGGCTATTTCCCGGCTATTTCACATTGGAAAGGCCGTTCCACAACAGCCGTTGTATTATTATCGGGGATCCCCGATATATAATTTTCTAGTACAAACAAAAAAAAAAAAAAAATTTTTTTTTTTTTCTTCGTTTGTGACACAGAAATTTTCAAGCTTAAACATTCACAGGTATAGTTTACTAGCCAGTTACAATGCCATCGTGTATTAAAATCTCCAAATTTTTGAAAAATGGGGGCGCTCTTCAAAGAGTTCTGTTGGCTGGGGGGTCCCCGTATGCATGAGATGTGCCTAAGTTACTCTTCAAAGCCATTGACTAGACATCAGACATAAAAAAAAAGTGAGGGTAGACTTTGCTACCCCGGCCACTTTTTTCGCCCAGAGGGGCGTTTTCACAAATAGGCCCGCCCCAAAAATGCCATTTACAACACCATATAATGGCGTTTTCATAGCCACTATATGAGGTGAAATGGCCCAGTTTTGTAGGTTTTTCTATTTGTGGTTGATGTCAAAATGTATAGAGCGGTCACATTCACATTAAATTATTCCATATTGAGGGCGCTTTCAAAATGGCCGCCAAATGCTAATTGGGTTATTTAACACCTTATAATGATGTTTTAAGCCATAAAATGTGGTAAAATGTCCAGTTTTACAGTGTTTTCCTTATTGTTGTGCATATGTATAGGTGGTCACAGTCCCTAATTAATTGTATTCATAATGGAGGGCGCTTTTTCAAAAGGTTTGCCAAAGCAATGAGCACTCTTAATTGGTTGGAGGGGGGGGTTTTTTACTAGCAAAAATGGGGCGAAATGCCAATTTTTTCAGTGTTTTGTCTTAAATTGTGGATGCACATGTTATTACAGCGGTCACATCACCACTTAGATGTATTCCTAATGGGACGCTTTCAAAATGGTTGCCAAATGCGATTTAACGCCTTATAATGATGTTTATAGCCAAAAGGGTTGTGAAATGGCCCGATTTTAAGTGTTTCCTATTTGTTTTTTGTTTTTTTCTCCACATTTGTTGAGTTATTCAGTACTTAAAAATAATTGGGTGTTCATTTCTCTCTTTTCTAACAGTTATTTTTATAGATATTAATGATTTTTGTAGTTATGTTCAGTTTAATGGATTTGATGATTGATTTATCCAGTTCAATGCTGTTATTGGTGATATGACAATCCGAAGGTGATATAGGGTTGTGCCTTAGCCAGCTGCCACCTCAATGATGCAATATATTGTGACGATTTCTTGATTGGTAGCTAATAATGGCAAATCATGCTGTAAGCATCTCGAAGGAGGAGAGAAGCTTTCCACAAAACATATAGTGGACCATGAGGCCAATGTCTGAAAGCTGAAGACAAAATTCTGCAGCACATTTGAGTAGTTCACAAACAAGCTTTGGGTTATGTGTGGAAGTCTGTGTTATCGCAAAGGCGCTTCATTATAGTCTTGATTCTTACATGACAATCTGTGAAGGACCTGAGTGAAAAGCCATGCTACCAATTAAATGAATTAACAATTTGGGGGTAAAGTGTATAGAAGGGTCAGACTCACCTATAAACAGTCGAGATCGACAACATGATGTTATGGCATCAAACCAGTAACAGGAGAAATTCAGGACACTTCTCATGAGTAATCTGTCAAAAAAAGCAGCTCAACTCACCTACAATAGGAAATATATCAAGTTTCATTTCAGGATAGTGGATGATATTTTGCTTCTCTTCCGTTGGTGGTTCCAGTAATGTGGTTCCCCAGCTTAACTTAGCTTAACGTAGCTAGCTTATCATTAGTGCTCGTGTTATTTCTACTGATGATTTGTGCTCATTACTCTACTATGATTTGCATTTCATGGATTACATTTGAAGGCACACAATTGTAGCAGGATTAAGTGGTTAATGATAATGGGACTGCCTACATATGACAAGTGTTGATCATTTTGACACAAAATGAAGGCCTCCTTATGGAAAACCATAATTCTTATTTTTCCTGCTTTGTTTGGGTTTATGAACCATAACGACAAAATGGGCATTTAGAATTTGTTGCACCTGGGAGAGTTGCTTACTGCAAGATGATTCTGATTTTTTTTAAAAAATTAAAGTCTAGTCAGGTATTAAAAATCTGTTAATTTTGTTGGTTCATCTCGAAAAGACACCCCTCTATCAGGGATACTGTTTATTGGTCTGTTTTGTTTAGTGAGTCTGACCCTTCTATACACTTAACAAAACAAAGGGGAACCTACAAAACTAGACCATTCACTCATATCGCGATAGGAAGGGGTTAATCCCGATTGATTGTTGTTAATTCAATTTAAGTGGTAGTGACGTGACGTTTTTCATTCAGAGGCCTTCACAGATTTGTCATTGTAAGAATCAAAAGATTGTTAAAAGAATCGCACCCTGATATAATAACTGTTGTGGGCATAACTTTCTCGCATTTATTTTTGTCACACAAACATCAATCTGTTTTCATCATACAATTTTGAAAGATTTAGTCAAAGATTTGATAAAACACAGACTTTTCACCACTTCTTCATCAACTACAATTGGAAGGATTTGTAGTCACGATTTTGAAAACACCGTTCTTAAATGTTTTACATAGCACTTTACTATTGACTCTATGTTAAGCATACAGCAGGAACCAATTTTTGAATAGTTGATTGTTCATTAAGTGTGGAATCTGATTCACGGGTATTTTATCTGATTCAACAATTTCCACATTTAAAACTTTGGCAAAATAACGAAGCCTAAAAAAGATTTCAAACTGAATGATCTTTAGTACACCAACATAACTTTAAAATTTCTCAGCATCAGCCTGTGACAAAATTTAATTGCTTTAATAGCATGGAATTATTATAAGTGCAGTGGTTGATTAATGATTTTAAAATTGTTCACTTAGCACAAAATTTAATTTGTTGAATGTTGACTTATCACAAAATTGACAAAAATGAGAACAAACATCAATAAAATCTGCTTTAGAATCGCAGAAGTTTGGGTAGCAAAAGTCAAATGAGGTTTCCTAACGTTGATCTCCACAGATTATTAGCCAAGTGTAAAAGCACAATGTTGGTACAGCCAAAGCTCATGGTCCACAACTGCATTCATAGGCGCCGGAGAAGGATACACCGGCTTGCCCCGAAAGGAAAATAGGGCGACAAGCCAAGTTTATTGTTTGCAGGGCATTGAGCTTCCGATCAGCCCAACCCCTACCCATTTTTTTTTTTGTTTGCAGGAGTAAAAAAGGTATATGGGCCACATGACATACGGAGGACACCCACTAAGCAACTATACCAAATGATGGCTCACTGAAACGCCTGTTCTATGTTCCAATGTACGTGTTACAATTATAACTAGGATTAATGGCTGACTGAAGATCATAATATCAAATGACAACTATGAATAGTACCCAATTATGACAAGCCAGTTTAATTTGTCTAGAGTATCAATCGTCACAAGCCAGCAATGGCTAACACTGGGAGCTCCGTAAAATTCATAATTGTTTCAATCATAATGACATCAATTATCGGCCAACAAGTTATAGTGATTTTAACATTTATCAATTGCCAATGGGACAGGGGAAAGAAAGACCGAATGCTAGTTATATGAGTAAATTTGCTTCACCCCGCTTAGAAGTTAACAGTCCCGCCTTATGGGCAATTAGTTTGTATCATGTCATCTAATCCTGGACACCCGCATGTGTATAGCAAGCAACTGTCATCCATCAGTCTTCTGTACAAGGTACCTGCAAAAGCAAATATCGCAAACAATGAGCCAGTATTGTTGCTTTACACAAGAGATCAATTGATTACATTATACCTACATATACAGCTATAGGGAACATGAGAGCAGCTTCTTGTGCCCATATCTGAAACTATCATTTTTTGATACTTATTGGCATGAATACATTTTGGTTGGCCCGGATATCGCCCCGCTTGTTTTTTAAACCGGCGGGAGGGTGGTTGCTGGCTTGGTAACCGCCACTAGTTACTAATAAGGCGTGAGTTTGGAAACAGAAAACATGCAATAAAGAGATGTGCAATTTATGCATCAAAGAGTTCACCACACGTGGATTTATGTTGACTAAGATTAAACGCTGCACCACTACGTTCACACTGAACAGTGAACTTTTTTTTTTTGCAAGCATAATGCAAATGTGCCACTGATTCTGATAATACGGTTCAGAAAAGGGAAAGATTTAGGAAAAGCAGTAAATTCCCAACTCGTGGAATCAAGTGCAGAAGGACGATAACAGTGAAACAGACACAACAACGCACACATTGAAATTATATGTAATATGGTGTCCCTAGACGTAGGATCCACCCCTTTTAATTTTCACAAGTGACTAGTTGGTTTGCCTCAGTATTACCTGCTACTGTGATTTGACTAAAGTGAATTAAACTTAGCATGGAAGGCTAAGGTGAACCACATTACCTGTGTGACCATCTTGCAAGCATGATTCAGAGTACACTACAGAAACGAAACAACGCTTGTTAGAAAAGCTCAAGTGATTGTCTGGCACTTTTTTAAAGTCTGGGTCCACAGAGGAGAGGAAATGGGACAATTGCTTTGCGACCTAAGTTATTTCCCCACATTTACCACGTCACTTAGGGAAGGAAAAGTTTGCCTGTCCCGAATGTTAAATGTGAGCAGGAGGACTGCGAAGGCTAGTCGTATTAACCTTCTTTGGTAATTATGTGACAAGCCAACACTTACTCAGCCCCCCAAAACCACCTCGTAATTTTATGAACCACATTCTTGTACAGCGATATTGCTTTTAGTATTTTACGCTTACCTGAATTCACTCATTGCCAAGCCTAAACGGTAGCTATATACACTGAACCGGTCCATCAAAAGTTATGCATATCACCCGTGCCCTGTAGCTGAAACCGAGCTTTCACCATGTTATGTGCACATGGCGATCGGCCATGTGTACCAATGTTTTGATTGCCTACAAACCGGCCATAACGTTACCTGGAGGGAGAGGGTGGAAACCCCGGCAAAAAAGGTTTGCATGAAACAATAAGGATTTCCCCTCTGGTTACTGGCGCCTGCGCTCACGGTACTAATTTCGAAACCAAGTTAAGTTAGCTTATGTTTGGCCTGCCGTGGAGAGAGCTAAACCCTTAAAATTAAGCAACTAAGTTGATTACAATGGCTTTAATAAAATTTCTCCATGCCATCTCATAATGATACTCACCAGGGAATACCCCACCATGGCCCGTCGCATCGTCACATAATCAACAACAAAAACAACAATAATGGATAGTCATAGTACATATAACGAGAGGTGCTTTACTGCTGGGAGAAATTATGGGGCCGATCATGGCTATGTTATATTAAACACTGGTTAATTGATTTTATATTCGAGATATAATTAACACAATTAACACGCAATAACTTCAGGCAGGAGACCCATAATAGTGACTGGGAAAAACCCTAGTATGAAAGAAGATACATAATGGCGATTAGTTGGAAGGGACAAAAGACAAGTTTGATAGTATCTCAATGCATGTAGTCGTAGCTGCCTTACGGCCTACATTAAAAATAAGCAAGCATTTCAATGAAATCAATTGGTGATCGATTCTAAGCGCCATTTGACTATATTTCACAAAATGAGACGTCGAGTACTAGGCTCAATGGGGACCCGATTACAAAACTTGATCCACCCTCCTATTAATTAGTAAAAGATTAACCGCCTGAGGAGGAATGAGGAGGAGTGTAACATTGACTTTTGATAATGCTGCCCTGCAACCATCGCCCGAGTCATATTGCGCAGCAAATGGTCTTACCATTTGCCGACCTGCCAGTCGGCCGGCATTCAATTGCAGGGCGACTGGCGCATATTACCGATCGCTATCATGTTCCTACTAATTTCAATTGCCGTGGAATATGCACAAGATAGCTTTTTTGCTTAATGCGGCGTGTTGCTGCAAGATGCGATTCTAAATTTGCGAAATCCCGTAATCAAAAGTTAACCTTTAAAACTTATTAAAGGACCACCAATATTTTATTGACGAGCTGAGCCTTTTTAAGCAAAGGAATAAAACATATAGCCGCACGTGAATTAACCTGATCAGGCACAACCATTTTCCCCGGGCGATTCTTAGAGTACGGGACTATAAAACCACCGCCCCTATTTTATTGATTCCGAATTCTGGGAGAAATTCATTAATTAAAACCCCAATAGCTATGGTGTGATTTGCCCGTAACCTGGACGCGTTATGCCCGCAACGAACGTGTTCACTTCAAGCTTAAACTAAAAACCGGGAATTTACAAAATTACGTGGGTAATAATTGGAACGTAGCTGTATGGCTGGGTCACTTAACATGGAACAGGTTTTACTTTCCTGTATCAAAGCAATGACAGCACAACAATACGTAAACGACCTAACGAAATTCAAAGTTGATCGTGTGCCCGGTAAAAAGTGGAACGCCATGCAATCGCCGCTGGTAGCCGCATGATTACTGGCCGATAGCGCTACAAAAACTAACCATAAATGTATGCGGAACGAGTTACAGACATTACCGCAGCGGGGAGGGAGTTACGGGAAAGTGGGGGAAACACTAGGAGGGTATATGGTTATCATGAGGAGGGGAGGAGGGGAAACAAAAATGTGATCATTATTACTAGCATTTCCAATCCTTTCATTTCTCTCCATGATCAAATACGGTGCCCGCGTGCCAGTGGCGATATCATGTCCCGTCGCCGGACCATCAAAGTTGAACTAAGGTCTTATGGTAGCACTTGGATTCCTGACACTCATATATTTATGGTCCGGAAGTTTTCGTCATCTCATAGTGAATGGATCTGACAATCCAGGTAACAACCGAATTGTCTTTTTCGCTTGATCCTCTCCTGTTTTCAATTCTACTTCGTTCTTGCCCAAACCTCTTGGTCGATAGTCTTCAGTTGGGACTGTCGGCAAAGTTCACATGCTGAATGTCCACCATATTACAGGGCATATTATAAATGTTCAACTACTGGTTTATTTCCGTTGACACTCGCCAAAAGACATCGATTGGGTTGTCTCCATACTAAAGTTGATCACACCACTCAAGAATCCTCCAGTTCGCAAAGAAAACGTCTCCAGTTGAATGGTAGGGGAGAGAGAGAGGGGTAAGTGAGCCACAGGGTAAGATGAGCACCCCCTCTAGAAAGAGAAGGACAAAAAACTATTTCACTTACACTTTACTATTTATGGGTACATTAGCAAACACATGTTTCTCAAGTGTAAGATGGAATCACCTGCACATACATTAGTAAATTTGACTAAAAAGTTCATTTTTGGCACTTTTTGTCTAACTTGAACCCGCGCCTAAAACCGTCATGATTTTTTGCTCAAATTCCCCCTACCCAACCCAGATAGAAAAGCCAAATGTCACTCTCTTTGTGTATTGAGGGTGTGATATGTGAACATAACTTTTTAGAAACTGATTACAACGTAACAAGTTTAGTTGAAAGAATCTTGATTTTTGACTAAAAGTGGTCCCTATGGGGTAGGTTGAGCAACTGGACATGGTAAGTTTGATCATAGGAAAATGTGCACAATTTTCTCGTCCCCAAAATTATCTTTCAAGTAGAATCACATCAAAAATTATTTATTTTCAACTTTTAGACCGAACTTTCACTATATCAAACATTTTTTTTGGCAAAATACCTTGAACAAGAAAATAAAAAAGGCAAAATTGGATTTCAATACTATGACACATATATTGTTTGTTTCTATGGATGGCTCAACTTACCCATGGCTGGCTCAACTTACCCTCCCCTGGGGTAAGTGAGCCAGTTTACAAAATATTTTGCACCTCACTGAAGATAATGCAAATATTAATTCAAACATTTGTGATACCTTACTCAAGTCAACTACACATGTTTCATTTGAAACGCTTTGCCTCCCGCTATTTTGCTCTGAGCGATGAAACAAAATGTAAAAAGTGGCTCAACTTCCCCCTTCTCCCCTACGCAAAGTCAAACTCACTGAAATGTCCCCCAAAAATTATATCCGGGCATGATATTATCAATTTTTCACACTGTTTATTTCCGTTTGACACTTCGCATAACGTCGTCGTTATGTCTCTGTACTAATTTGATAAAACTCAAGAATCCTCCAATTCGCAAAGAAACGTCTTTGATTGGAATTGTACGAACAGAGTCACGCTCACTGATAATATCCATCATATTATCAGTGTCCCCACGGGTTGTATTTCTTGTTCCTCATTCGCAAAACCCGCGCCGAATAGTTCCTGTACTATATGATCCCGATCAAGAATTGTCGGCAATTTTTGGCTATTTCATTTTTGTTTGTCATTCCATAATTAATGTTCGTGTCCACAGTCGTGAGTCCTCTTGAATTATTTCGATATACGCACAAGTTTGGTCTTTTCTTCAAATCGCAGTAGACATTTTCCGTGTCCGAATCTTCCTCCCATTCAGCCTTTTTCCGTACCATATATGGAAAGTATATTGTTCAAGTTTTATAAGACGTATTCTAAAGTAAAACAGTCCACGTGTCCCGCGCAGCCTGCAAATACAGTCTTACAACTTATGCCTTATTGTTTCAACTCTGAGGAGAGACGGATAGACACTTCTCCATGACTTTTTAAGGGGCCTAAAGAGCTCTCTACACAAACATCTTGTCTGTGTGATAAAATAAAGTGAACTACAATTTGATTGGCGCGACACGCACTTCTCCAGAAAACACCGGTGCATCACCTGTGTGAGTTCTTGAATCAATGTACAGCATTTCGCGCCAGACAAACGGCCGCCAGCACACCACGACAGCCTCAAACTGCGGTATTGAACCCTCGACATGGGGGTCAAAGCCTCTCAATACGCATGCCACCACGCTTTAATCTTACCGATATCATTGTGCGATCTATAACAAATTAGGTTACTAGATAATACGTAACCTTTCTTATATCACGCCTGTATCATGCAGCTGATGCAGAATTCCACACATGATCCAAAGGCATGTCTGAGAAAAATCCAAAATGTGCTGCAGAATTTTGTCTTCAGCTTTCAAGACATGGCCATATGTCCACTATTATGTCATGTGGAAATCTTTCTCCTCCTACGAGATTCTCACAGCACGATTGCCAATTAATGCTGACATCAGGAAATCGCCACAATCATTAGCTTCATCTAAAGGTTACAGCTGGCTAGCGCACAACCCTATCGCATTTGATGTAATTCACCAATACAGCATAGTATTGAACAAATCCATTAACCTGAAACTCACTAGAAAATCATTACACTTAACTGTAAGAAAAAGAAAATAAACGTCCCACTGGTTATAAACTGAATAGCGTAACTCAACAAATAATGGATAAACATCAAAAAATAGGGGAATACTGAAAAACTTGGCCATTTCACCCCAGCTATCTACTAAAACATCATCATAAGGTTTTAATCGATGTTGACAGCCTTTTGTAAAGCGCCCTCCATTAGGAATACCTTTAATTGGTGAATGTGACCGCTCTAATATATTTGACATCACAAATATAGCAAACTATACAAACTGTGGCATTTCACCCTTTTTTTGGCTAGTAAAACTTCCTTATGAGGTGGTTTAATTTGTCGCCAGGTTTTGAAAACGCCTTCCATAGGAATACATTGACGTCGCGAATGTGACCGCTCTATACATTGCCATCATAAATTAGGAAACACTAATAATGAACCATTTCACCCCATTTTAGGGCAATTAAAATCTATAAGTGTTAAATAGTCATTCGTCTGCAGTGTTTGAACATCGTCCCGCGGGCGCATTGAGTGTGGACTACATTTTAATGTGTGCATGTGACCGCTCGGTTAGTACATGTTGCCATCAACAAATATATCTCAAAACACTGCAAAACTGGGCCATTTCACCCCAGTTTATGGCTAGTAGAACAGCATTATGAATTTATGAGGTGCTCAATTGCTTTGTCGGCCATTTTTGAAATCTCCTCCATAGGATGAAACCGCTCTATACATTTGACATCAACAAATATATGAAAACACTACAAAAATGGACCATTTTCACCCATAATGGCTATGAAAATGTCATTATCTGATGTTATGGCAATTTTGGCGGCCATTTTGAAAACTTCCCTCCAGCGAAAAAAGTGCCGGGTAGCAAAAGTCTACCCTGACTTTATTGGTATGTCTAGTCCATGGCTGTGAAGAGTAACTAGGGCACATCTCATGCACACGGGATCCCACCCAGCCAACGGACTAAAATAATGATAATAATGCTTTTAAACTTCTCCTTACTGAGGCAAAATCGACAATGGGGGGGGGGGGTGACACCGGAAGGGTTTTTTTTTTTGTGCGTATAGGCCAAGAATTTTAGTTTTTAACGTGGAAATTTCTGGGACAGCGGAAAATGTCGGATTGGTGCAGAAATTGTCTAAATAACAGACTAAAGTCCCCTAAATCCCTTCTTTGTGCTTTTTCAGAAATAACAAGGGGGAAAAGTTTTGTACAGGGAAATAGCCAATATTAGAATTAGTCCTTCAATGTGTGTTCCAACATGTTTGTCATGTCCCAAGGATCAATAAAAGGATAGTTTGCCCTATCTACAACTGTAGTTTGTACTACAGACCTAACATCAAGGTCATCCTGGGGGTAATATTTCAAAATGATCCAATTTCCTTGAACCCGATTCAAATTGCTCGAGATTCATATAAAACATAAATGTTCTTCAAACACTACAGGAATTCAATATTGACATTCAGAGTACAGAAGCAGTGACCCCCATAGAGCCTGTAGAACCCCATCACACTTGCCCCTGTAATTTTGCAAGTTATGCCATCACCTGTTTTTAATCTTCATTTGGGTGTTCATGTCACAACTAGATGAGAATTGACCACATCTTTCAGAAGAAATCCGACCATTCTGAAAATTTACCCCCGGATGACCTTGAGTCCCTTTTTTACCATATAGTTTTCACTACAACCATACAGATAGGGCACTATACCATTTATTATATCATCCCATGGACTGACAAAAATGTTGAACACATGTTAAGTACAATTGAAATATTTCGTAATTTTACCCCTGTAACCCCTTTGCACCCTTATTTCTGAAAATGCACCAAGAGATTTTTGGGGACTTTTAGTATATTATTCTAAACACCTTTCTCCACCAATTCTGACAGTTTCATTCTGTTCCCAGAAAGGACCTCGCCGGATAAGGAGAAAGGAGTGCCCTCTAGAATCATCATTGTTATATTTCACCATCAAGTTCGAGTTGGTGTTTTACAACAACTTTATCATGTACGCAATGTGTTTTTTATCCAAAAATACACATGTCTCAAGAAAAATGAGAAAGTAGGTTATTAGAAAACTTCAGGGGCATGCTGTTGGGAAAAAGCAAGCTTAGACATGTTCCTATTTCAATGACCATTTCTTACTTAAATGAAGAAACAGTAAGATTTTGCATAGCTGCCTTTGTTAGGAGCTTGTAAGTGGACGCCTAGATAGACCTTTTTGTCCCTTCATACGACAAAGAGTCTACATTAGGCAGCCTTTATAACAATACCACAATAGATTATGCGCTTAGATTTGGATTATATAACCGTCTTCACACCAAGCAGACTCTGGGATACAAAATGGGCCATGACCGCGCTATTTTTATAGCAAGTCCCATGAGCAAATAAAATTCCAATTCCCGTGACGCATTCAATACTCTGTCATTCACCATTGTTATTGAGCAAATCCACCCCGGTTTTTAGTATGATTTCTGATACCGGACGCATGGTCATCTGTTGTTAATATGGGTCCATCCACTGCTACTAGAACTGAGCCCTTGTAGATTGGCATTGCTTACCTCATGTGATGTGGTATGGTATGTAATGTAATACATATAGGTTGTGTATGTTTTTGGCAATTCCATTTAGTGTTAGCCCCCGAAAAGAAAAATGCACAATGGGTCTCCCCCCCCAGAACATAATGTCACTCATATATATTTTGCTAATAATATAGCGCGCAGCTTTGCAAAGTGTCATGGTGGTTCTTGAGAGGGAAGGGTACATATTAGAAATTCAATTCCCCATTGAAGCCCTTATTATAATTTGCAGAAAACCACTTTTTGGGGAATGTATGTAAAGTGGATTTTTTGAAAACCAGCAGAAGGTAAACTTCGAGTCATGTCGCTTTATTAACCGGAACCTTTAGTTCATCCGTTCTCCTGAAACCTATAGAGGGCGCCTTCATTCCTTATCCGGCGATGTCCCTTTCCCCCCTTTCCCATTGTATTATTTTTATTAATCTCTTGGCCTATAAGGTGAGTCGGAATCATCCAGTCGGAATCGACTATGACAGTCTCTGCCTCAGTTACATACAAAATCTCCTCTTAAGGATGGTGTCAAGATAGTCGAGGTTTGTTAGGACACACTGCTGCTCGATTTGGCATTGGGGATTTCATCCAAGAAAATATCGAGGCTCCGTTGACAATTCTGTTTGCTGCCGTATTGGTTCAGTTACATATCTTGTAGACCACTCTTACAAATGACCAATTTCAATTTTCAGGCAAGATGCGCATTACTCTCTTTATGAGAAAATAAACTCCACAGATATAAACGTTTTTTAACCTCTTCTACCGAAGGGGTTGGGGGGGGGGTTACCACCCCCCTTCGAGTTTTTTCCCCGCTTGCGAAAACCCTTTTTTGTTCCAAATTATTTAATGTATTGTCCAATTGTCATGTTCCCTCCTTTTAATCCAAACAAACATCACCGGGGTATAGGTAAGATACGTACAGGGTGATCCCAAATAGAAGTACCACAGCCTAACCAACACAGGAACCTCACAGAAACTTGATTTTGGGTACCATAGATAGCTATGGTCATACTCTTTCCATTGATACCAAAATGAGCACCAACATGCCTAGCATTACGTACGTCACAATGACGTCATAAAGTGGCATGTCCAGCAAACTGCCATTTTCCATAGACACACACAGTGAAAATTCATTTTTCGCCAAAAGGTTAGGAAAAGCGT
Organism: Ophioderma brevispina; assembly: GCA_023653785.1. Taxonomy (NCBI): domain Eukaryota; kingdom Metazoa; phylum Echinodermata; class Ophiuroidea; order Amphilepidida; family Ophiodermatidae; genus Ophioderma; species Ophioderma brevispina. Next base: position 2,486 of record JAMKCH010036467.1, on the reverse strand, counting down.
ATTTTCATTGCGGTTTTGACTCTACTTTATGGGTAAAGACTAGTTTTTTATATAATGACATCATTCGAGCTATAAAGGTTTTTGAGTCGCTAAAATTGCGAATAATCAATTTTCCCCCACCCTAGTATTCATATTTTCGTACTTTCCTTCAACATATGACGTCATGGTGACGTCATAATGGGGATGTTAGTAATTATTTTGGTACAGAGAGAAACTCTAAGCTATCCCTTTGGTACCAAATTTACGGTTCAGTAACGAAAATCATCAGGGGGTGGTAACCCCCCCCCCCTTCGGCAATTTTGTTACAAAAAATGGCTGCAGGTAGACGAGGATTAAAAGTGGAAAATTATTGACGTCAAAATCCTTCTAGGTTAGTGGATTAATCCGTCGAGGTTGTGGATTAACCTAGCTGCAACATGTATGTCCATTTAACGTCCTTTAAGATTTTAAATATTCTGACCACATAACCTTTAGTCAAGTTTTTGACCGATGTGTGTAGGCCTAAGAGTGCCCTCTTTATACCGTGTACGTTAAGTCCCTTATAAGATTAAGCCTCAGGTTACACCGTATGTTAAGCCTTGTTGGTGTTTTCACATAGTTATACTGATTGCGCATGTCCTATCATAACAGGGCTGTTTGCCTTCCTGGTTTTCATTAGAAATTCCTGGGGAGCAAACACACAGTTTATTGCGAAATCCAAGATTTTCGGGCGATAATCATAGTTTTTACTATAGATAAACTGAGTTCTTTCTTCAGTAAAAAGTGGCCCTAATTTTTTTCGTAAATGGGTTTACCGTTGAAAAACTTAGTTTATATCGAATTTATGAGTCATTTGGCTTTCCATACGCCGTCCATGATGATTTCATTCATTAAAAAAGTTTTGACGCATCGTTGCCTAAGTCCCAAGTCGTAACTTTTCAAAAGGATTTTGCTATAGAACCTCTATGGAACGAGCCCATCTTTCGATAGACTTATACGATGCGTCGTAATTCTTTGGCGTAGGCCTACTTTGTTCAAATGACTATATTCTTTTATATCTGATTAGGTTGTTGCTTGAACGCAAATAGTGCGCCTTGCATATTTACGGGGCTGGTTCGCCATGATTTCGTGTCTTTTTTCCCGTTTGACCTCCATCTATTTGGTCGTACAAGCGGGGCCGAGAAATAACAACCGGGTACAATTCTACTTTCCCTCAATCTTTCCGTGTTTTGAGGTAAATAACTGGCGCGCGCTCTAAAAAAACAATATCTTTGAAAAACAAGCCCGAATTTTAACCAGAATACTTTTTGGTTTACGCCGGGGTTTACGCATTATCCCCTCGATTTTCATAGAATGTCTTCTCATTAGGGCCTACTTAAATTAAAGGCAAACGATTAGGAGCAAATTAAAATGACGTAGGCCCGGACGTAGACCTAAAATAGGCCTAGCGTTAGGGCCTATACGTTCTTTTGCATTTTTTTTGTTTTGTGGGGGGGGGGGGGGGAATACCCTGCGGTACACTTCGATTCCATCCACACACATCTCTAATATTTCCGTACAAACACAGCCAATCAAAGCTAACACTGACTGTTTTACATCCAAAAATGATCCGCTCATTTGGTTGATGTCAAGGTAGAAATGTCTTTCAGTTTGTGATCTCTAACTTTTCTGAAGCCTTCTGAATGAGTAATTGAATCCCTTCTTGCAAAAATTCTGCCGAAGGTATGGCAATGCCAAGAATATCAAGAAAAGGCCAATTTGTACCACTGACATGAAACCACTATTTTCATGTTTTTCTAATCAACTAATTACGCACACGCGAGATGGTTTCGTAAAGTGCATCGTTTAAATATCACCTAGTTTTTAAAGCCTATACCGTTCAAATGAAAAGAAAAAGTTGGAAAGAATTAACGGTGAAAGCTATTCTTGGTATTCTTGGGAATTTTGGATCTTTTACCCCCTCCCCATCTTTTTTTCTTATCTGTTAACCAGTGGCTGGTGCCGATTTCTCTTGCAAGTCAATGAAGGAATAACATAGGCTGTGATTACGGCGGTCCGAAAAGTGTGTAGTCTGTATCACAGTCTGCGAAAGATTTATCTAAATTAGTACTCGGCGCGAGAGATTAAGTTTATAGTCCGTCATATGCGAATGAATGCATGCACCTGAAAACGAATCTCAAATATCTCCGGAAAACGTAGGGGTTCTGTGTAGATTTTTTGGCATCAGAGGGGCCCGTTACTATTTTTTGTTTTGGATTGGCCTTTGTATCGTATTGGGCCTTAACCTATAAACCTACGAGAAAGTTGGAAACGTTTTTTGTCGGTTACTTGCGTGCTCGCAAACACGGAAAAGTTACCACGCCATCGCTACGGGGCCGCATCCCCCCTTTTCCCCACAATGCTTTTCGGTTTTATTGCCAGTCTTGGATTTTCAAAACGCGCGCCAACTTTTTTTTTTTTCAATTTTTAGAACAAATATACGTAGGCCTACTTACCGGTATACCGGT